>VXCM01002641.1:17623-37279 GCA_014773175.1 Lucifuga dentata
TCTACATCTTTTTTTTTTTTTTTTTACCCCATTTTTTTTTTTTCCGCACGACCCCTAAGGGCCTCCGCACAGGTGAGAAGTTAACACGTATCATTTGGCACGTTAGCTTGTTAGCATGCTAAAACGCTAGCGCTGTACCTGGCACCTCGTGAGGCTGACACGGCCTGGACTGGCTGACGTTTCCCTGGCAGAGACCGGCCTCGGCCTCCCGCTCTTCATCACACCGCCGACTGCGATGCTGCAGACCCTCGTCATCACACTCCCCCCACTCTGTCCACTCAGACCAGCCTGACATTAAATAATACGAAATATTAATAAATTCATTTATCAACTACTATTACATGGAACATTTCTATTAGTATGACAATCACACGGTATATTACAATATCTTTTTTAATACGCTGAAGTGTCCAACACCATAACATGTGACCATTATTTGCTATTTTTCAATTTTGCCAAATGCATCTGTGTGCTTATTTATTCATCAGACGCTGGAAGGAGTCCAACGAATCAATATTATTTCAATTTCTCAGGAAGTTGATTTATTTTCTTTACTTCTGAATGTAAAAGCAGATTTAACAGTTTGATGAAACCGGATGGGGAAAAAAAATATTGAAAATTAATAACCCACGAGGAGAATCTGTGTAGCATCAAGAAGCCAATCTGAACCAGAATTTCAAAAAACGTAGATATAAACTTCTAAAGTCTTATGTTTCAGGAGATATGAGTCAAAATTAAGTACGATATAAAAGGCAGTCCGCATCAAAACTTTATCAAAATATATTCTCTTATTTCCTGGCCTGCGGTCTTACTTCTCACGGAAATCTGTTGCGTAGTTTTGGAGACATTTTGCGATCAGAAAGACAAACTGGACAGAAAGATGAGATTCCTGTCAGGAAGAAATACAGTCATAAACATAAATCAGCATTTTATGGCCTGTGGATGATTTTTAGCAGCAGAAAACATGATTATGTAGCAGACAGGAGCGTGTCTGACTGACCACTGTGGGATTCCTGGGTTTCCCCAATTATACCTTTAAAGGACAATACCGGTGAGTTTGCATGTTGAAGTCCAATAAACACGAGCTGCATGCATTTTCCAAAACATAAAACTCTATTTTAGTTTTCCTGTTATTTTGCCAAATCCCCTAATCTTTCAAAATTAAAATGTTCAGGTGATAAAATCCAATGTTTCACCTTGCTAACATGCATGTCTGAAAGAAAGGAAGATCATTTTTAATTTCTTAGTAAGAGCTGATTGTCAGTGACGTTACATGTATGAAATTTGATATATTAGACTTAAACATGCAAAATGGGTGGTATAGTCCTTTAAACAAAGTTACTTCTACAAAAACTTTTAATAGATGTCGTGTTGCTACTAAGTAAGTTGTCAAGATTTAAAGAAAATGTGTGTATTAAACTCATACAGTCATTTAAACATATGAAAAGAAGATACACTTTTAATCTTAGAAATGTATTCAGTCTGTCACTTCCTGTGAGTGAAAGACTGCATGCAGGCGTGTCAAAATGTTCATGACAAGTAATCGCGTTACTGGAATGAACTGAAATCATGGCAGTCTGGAAGGTAGGAAAAACAACTCTAATATTTACCGCTCCAGTGGTATGTTTTGGAAAATATCTGTTGAATGTAGGTTGTATTTATTGGGCTCAAACTTGCAAAATCACCTTTATGATATGCTCCTTTGACAACCTGTATTCAATATGCTGTATTATCCATGGTGTGTGTGTGAGTGTGCGTGTGGCTTCTCCGCTACCTTCACAGGTGTGTGTGCTGCAGAGAGCCTCCTCCGTGTGCAGGCCGATGCAGATGTCTCCTCCGCCGGCGGGTGGTGGGCTGCTGCACGTCCGGGTGCGATGGTAGTGCCCCCCCCCACAGCTGGACGAGCACTGGGACCAGGACGACCAGCAAGACCAGGCCCCGTTCACTGGAACACACACACACACACGAGCAGATTAGCATATTCCCATCCACCAGTCTACTTCCACTTCAGGTTCACCTTTTTACCCAGAATGCATTTCCAAAGCCGCCAAAGACGAGGCGTGTCATAATCATGTACTGCGAAACCAAGCAGGAAGTGGATGATTGACTGATCAATGTTTAGCATGACTCTTCAAAAAAATTTAAAGGACAATGCCGGTAGTTTAGCATGTTTGAGCCCAATATATATAACCAGCATACATGCAACGTTACTGATAACCATTTCCTAATACCTACCAGAGTGGTAAATTTTTGAGTTGTTTTCCCTACCTTCCAGAACTGCCAATGGTTTTATTTCAGTCCAGTACACTATAAGAAATCAACTTGTAGAGATTTAGAACGTGCTTTGAGATCAATCCATCAGCTTTTACTGAGAAATTAATCAAAGTAATCAAAGAAATTAATCAAAAAAAAAGGCAATTTAATTTTAAGGTGAATTTATCACTTGAACGTCTGATTTTTGAAAGATTAGAGGATTTGGCAAAACAGGAAAACTAAAATACGGTTTTATCATGCAACATGTATGCAGGTTGTACATAATGGGCTTAAACATGCAAAAATCACTGGTTATGATCCCTTAAGATCACGATCTAAATAAGCTCTCTCTGATATGATCTAGAAGTGTTCAACATGTCGAATGTTTGATTACATAATCAAACAGAGCCTGTAGCTGTGACTTTATGCATAAATTTATAATAGTGGATATAAATGTACTTCCTGTCTACAACATACAAGAGCTTGAGAAAAGAGCTTCACGTGAAGTACTTCGCCATAAGTATGTCGAGGAAAATCAGACAAATATACACTTTTTATCTTGCTTGATAAAAATTCTTCTCTGGCCTGTAAATTTTGAAAACGCTCCGGTGCTTGTCTTGGCGTTAAAATGTGCGTCTCTTACCTGGACAGGGTTTTGGGTTGCAGTCCTGGTACTCCACCGGGGATCCCTGGCAGGCGCTGAGGTTGGCCCTGCCCTCTGCCGTTGAGCAGCTACGTTTCCGGGTTCGGAAACCTCCGGAACACTCCTGGGAGCAGCTGGACCACGATTCCCAGGATCCCCAGCGGGCGGCTTGTGGCTGGGACGATGATCGGCCGCTCGTCTTCACCAAGTCTTCCACCAGAGCTGGAAAACACAGGTAGTGTCCTTTAATAGAATCAAAATACTGTAGCTTGTTTTCCTAAGAATTATACAGTATAAATAAGTAGAATTATATAAATGTGGGTAGCATTTATTGGGCTTAAAGATTTTTGATGCAGATTTTCTGTGTAAACCTCGGGAGAGAAGCCAAAGTCCTCTAAGTTGTAAAGTTTTTGTATTAGGCTAATTTTTTTTATGTTATTTGGGTCGTTCTCATGGTATGTTTGAGACATTTTCCTTTGGTTCAATGCTGCAACAGTCTACTTGCTGTCTTATAAGTGCATGTGGGTGCTTTGTGTGTATGACAAATAAAAATCAAAAATTAAAAAAAAATTAAAAAGTCATGAAGATGCAATATCCTGGTTCTTTAGTCCTTTAAGTCAAATGTTTTTTTGTTTTTTTTTTAAGTAGATTCAGTTTTACACCTTTAAAATAGAAGGAAAGAATATCAAATAAATCAAAAATTAAAAAAAAACAACAAAAATCATAAAGATAAAAATCACCAGTATGGTCCCTTTAAAATTGAGTGAAAGAACATTAAATAATCAAATCAAAATAAAATAATAATAAAAAACACTCATAAAGATGCAAAAACACTGGTCTGATCCTTTAAGTCAACATATTAAAAACAAAAAAGGATTTATATTCAGTTTTACACCTTTATAATTGAATGAAATTATATCAATAAATTAAATCTAATATTAAAATAAATAAATAAATATACCATAAAGATGCAAAATCACCGGTATGGGCCTTTGTATTAAAAAAAAAGAAAAAAAAAACATTATATTCAGCTTTACAACTTTTTAATTGAATGAAAGAATATCAAATAATTAAATCAAAAACAAAAAAAAATCATAAAGATGCAAAATTACCGGTATGTTCCTTTAAGTCGTGTTAAAAAAAAAAAAATTATATTCAGTTTTACATCTTTATAAGTGAATGAAAGTATATCAATAAATTAAATCAAATATTAAAATAAATAAATATACCATAAAGATGCAAAATTACCGGTATGTTCCTTTAAGTCATGTTAAAAAAAAAATTCTATTCAGTTTTACACCTTTATAATTGAATGAAAGTATATCAATAAATTAAATCAAATATTAAAATAATTAAATAAATATACCATAAAGATGCAAAATCACCGGTATGGGCCTTTGTATTTATAAAAAAGAAAAGAAAACAACATTATATTCATCTTTACACCTTTTTAATTGAATGAAAGAATATCTAATAATTAAATCAAAAACAAAAAAAAAAAATCATAAAGATGCAAAATTACCGGTATGTTCCTTTCAGTTGTGTTAAAAAAAAAAAAAATTATATTCAGTTTTACACCTTTATAATGGAATGAAAGAATATCAAATAATTCCCGCTGGACAGGAACAGGACGACGTGTTTTGACCCTCCTCGCTGGCCGTACTCACATTCGGTCTGGCAGGCTCCAGAGCCGTCGCTGGGGCAGAAGCGGCTCTCCGCCTTCTTCTTGCCCAGCTGCAGCTGCTGCGGGTCGGGAAGCAGCGCTCGGCAGGTGTGTCGGAACCGCTGCTCCTGCCGGGAGCCGTCGCGGCTCACGTTGACGGGCATCCACGGCGTCCAGGGTGTGTTTCGGCGGACTTCGGGGCAGGCCTCCAGGTTACAGGCCTTATACTCCTGCAAAAACAAGAATAATAATGTAATAATCCTGCATATTTAATGCTGAATTTGTACGTTATGTTGCTGCTGGAGCGACGCGGAACCATTTATTTTGGTAGGAAACTAAGAAAAGTCAGCTTGCATCCTGAAATTCTGCCAAAATCACCAGAATCAGCATTTCAGAGAAGATGTAATATACAGGAAATCCAAAGAGGATCATCTATGTTCAGAAAAATTTGATGTTCTTTTCCAGAAAAATGCATTTTATTAAAGGCGAGTTTCATCAGATGTAAAAATAATAAAGTATCTGAGCTTTTCCTGTTTTTAATTCTAATACCATCCAGAATTTCTGCTTTTCCACAGCTGTTATTTCTGTAGATAACACAGGAATCTGATATGCATCTAAACGCCTGTTTACCTCCTACTTAAACACCTTAAAGGAGCATTTCGGTAGTTTGTAGTGGTGGAACGCTGTTGGTTTCGGTTACTTTCTGCAAGCTACAAAAATCAACTTGATTGTAATCCATCACAATGCCTGTTAATGAATTTTTTTGTCAAAGTTAGTTAACTTAATTGATCAAACGCAGAGCTGCATGTAAGAAAATGTATTCCTCCACCCCAGGAAACATAGACCCAGGAGAAGATGGCTTTCACAGAGAAATTAAAGTGAGCATGCCTTCTAAATATGGCTAAATATCACCAAAACTAAAATATGGTTTTATGTTTTGGAATGATCTCAATCATGCAAAATCACCGGCATGGTCCTTTAACTTAATCATTTCCATTACTGCTGTGCTCGATTACCGTGGCGCATCCAGGACAGCTGTTGCCATTCTCGCAGGTCCTGGTCCTGCAGTGGACCCCCCCTCCGCATTCAGCGCTGCAGCGAGCCCAGGAGCCCCACGCCGTCCACAGCACGGGCTGTGNCCCCTCCGCATTCAGCGCTGCAGCGAGCCCAGGAGCCCCACGCCGTCCACAGCACGGGCTGTGGACACGGCGTCTTCTCGTTACACAGCCTGAGACGTGGAAACAGAAAGCTCGTTAAGACTGACGGGATAAACAATAACCCCAAAACCTCTGGCCGACCCGAACCGTCCCCACGCAAACACATTCGTCCTCACCGCTCCTCGCGGCCCTGTCCGACGCAGATTCGCCCGCCGTGGCGAGGCGAGGGGTTGTTGCAGGACCGCTGCCTCACCTCAAACCCGATGCCGCAACTGCTGCTGCACTGACCCCACGAAGACCAAGGAGTCCAGCCTCCATTCCTGAGGGGCGGAACGTAAAACAGTCGCTTTACCTGACAGCTAGATTAGTCATTTAAGATACAAAAAACCACCGGGCTTGTCCTTTAAAAACTCAAGCTAATAAAGGATAAGTGGGCGGATCCCTGAGTGAGAGTTTGCACCTGGAGCAGTTGGCCACCTGGATGGTCGGGCCCTTACACCCCACGCCGCCGCATCGGGGCACCGGGCTGTCGCAAGAGCGGGACCGACACAAGCAGCTGCTGACGGAGCCCTCGCCGTCGTCGTGGTTACAGGGTCGCCACGGCGCCCAGGGCCCAAAACCGCCATCCTGCGTCAGGTTCCTCACCTGCAGAGAGAATCTGAGAAGTCAGACTTCGACTAAAAGCACCGAAACTGATCTGGAATAACAGAACCGACAAAAACAGCTGGAGCCGTCACACAAGAAAAGGACCGATCAGCGGCAGCCATTTTGTCTCCTCCACAAAAGCGAACGGATCTCCTTTAAATTCTAACGAACAGGTGATCACATGACCAACAGGTGATCACATGACCGCTGAAGCTTTTCGTGCTAAAGACCAGAGATATTTGCTACCTTCATGGAGACAGGAAGTAAAGGAGATTTCTGCCTTTTTGAATTAAAACGCAAACATTTTAATATTTTTTCAGTTTATTATTTTTTCAAAATAATAATTTTAAAGCAGAACTTTAAAAAAAAAAAAAAAAAAAATTATACAAGTTTTTCCTTTAATTTGTCACCTTCTGTTTTGTACATATTTTTCTTGAAAAACTGAAGTGCGTTCCAGGTTGTGGTGCACTTCCTCCTCCTCCTATGCTACGCTTTTAACACCAGAACTTTGTGTGTGTGTGTGTGTGTGTGTGTGTGTGTGTGTGTGTGCGTCTCACTGGGCACTCCGTGATGTTCTGGGTCCACTGGTTCATGTTGGAGCTCCCCTCGATGGTGGTACAGCGGCTCTGCTTGTGATCCCAGCCGCAGTACGGGTCCCGAGCCTCCAGGCACTGACTGAGACGCAAAACAAACAAACAAACAAACAAACAAACAAACAATCATTCCCCGAAAAACTGTTGCTGTCTGTTGTCCCCAAAAGGTTACAAGTAGAAATGTTAACATAAGACACATATATATCAATTAAATCCTGATTGACAGTGGACAAGGACACTGACACGCAAAACCACCGGTATGGTCCTTTAAATTACCCTCAAACAAATCCCCAAAGCGTTACCTGGCCAAGGTGTGATCGACTCTCAGACGATTAATATTATTGCCTGTTTCCTCAGAAATGAAGAGACTTAACAGGAAGTCCAATTACCTGGATAGAAAAGCTGGGACTCAGTTGCCCCAATTAAAGGGCCATACTGGTGATTTTGCATGTGGAGTCAACTCCAGGACCAGAACCTGTGAGACTGGAAATGGATGTGCCACTGTAATTTAGAGCATGCAGTAATGGAAATTACTGAGTTAAAGGACCATACTGGTGATTTTTCATGTTTGAGATCATTAAACATGACCTGCATACACATTACTGATAAACACGTTCTAAAACATAAACCCATTTTAGTTTTCCTGTTATTTTGTTATATCTGATCTTTCAAAATCAAATATTCAGGTGATCCACCTTAAAATTCAAGGTTTCTCCTGCTAACACGTATGTCAGAATGTAGAAGGTTTTTAATTTTAACTTTTAATTTCTCGGTAAAAGCCGTTTTCCTTTGGGACTATATTCTCTGGCAGAGATATACATTTTCTTCTATGCAGCTCCGTGTTTGATTGGTTACATAAAGTAACTTTGATAAAAAAATAAGAATAGAAGTTTGGTTTGCTGTGATGGATTACTAATCTCAGCACGTTTCAAGCCTCTACAAGTTGATGTTTGTTTTTTTTATTGCGTACAGGAATGAACTGAAACCAATGGTAATCTGGTGGGTAGGAAAAACTATTCTAAAACATACCGCTCCAGTAGTATGTTTTTAAAAATTCTAAGCTGCCAGCATGCTCATTTAAAGTCTAAACTATAAACAAAATACAAAACAGATAAAAATCACATCAGCATCTCCTCATAAAGAAAAGCTGATCTTGCGTCTTTAGCATCGTTGGGGATTCGTACCGTTGCGTGGAGCGGCTGGAGCAGCGCTCCAATGGGATCTTTAGCAGTCTATCATCGAGCCCCACAAACAGCGACCTGTGGAGGATCCGCAGGCTCTTGATGGGCCCCCTTTCCCCCTCAGGCAGGATCCTGAGCTCCTCCAGGTAGCAGCCCTGGAAGTTTTTGTTGGTGGTGGAGAGAACTTTCAGGATGGTGCCGAACTCTGCAGGAAGAGACAAAGGAAACATGCCGCATCACGCCACCCAGTTTACGCTTTCTGATCTGAACACGTCTTTCTGTCGCTCACCGGTGCCGATGTACATGATGTGGTAGAGGGCGTCGCGGCCCTGCACGATGTCCACCACCAGCTTGGAGAAGCGCAGGTTGTCCTGGGCGAGGAGGGGGTTCACGGTGACCGGCTGGACCACATCGTTCATCAGGAGGAGCCTCTGGGCGTCCTGCAGGCTGCGCTCCGTCAGGTNCCGGCTGGACCACATCGTTCATCAGGAGGAGCCTCTGGGCGTCCTGCAGGCTGCGCTCCGTCAGGTTCTCACCGGGGCCGCCACCGTCCTCCAGGGTACCGCACTGACCAACCAGGAGGGAAGGATCGGTCGGCAGTTTAGTATGCAAGTCAGTGCTTTTAAAGGGCCATGCCGGTGATTGTGCGTGTTTAAGCCCAATATATACAACCCACAACTGTGTTACGTTACTGACAAAACATAAAACCTGTTTTGCTTTTCCTGCCATTTTTCCAAATCTCCTAATATTTATTATAGTCGTTTCTTTCTTTTTCAGGCCAGAATATTAGAGGAGAAGTTTTCAGCCATCGGCCTTTGTGGAATACAAGCTCTAATGAGCGCCGTTCTTTCTTTATTCCGGTCCATCACCCATAAGATCAAACAAATAAAAACATTTTGTGAATGTTCTCAACAAACACGCCTTCAAAATGTACAACTCAAAATAACAAATTAACAATATATTTAAAAAAAAAACAAAAGCTGATTTCCTCTGATTAAATAGTCTAATTGCAGCTTTGTCAGGTGTGCAGGTAAAGCGTGTCCCACCTGACTTGATCTTAAATAACAAACTAGAAATGCATTTCCTGTAGAAAATGCGACTGTGATTGCAGTATTGAAGTTGTGCTGCAGAGATGCTGAAAAGCTGAAGTCTGTCATAAAAACCTGCTGAAGGTGAAAGTCAAAGCTGATCTTAAATAACAAATAACCTCCACATAAATGAAGTGATGCGAGGAAAGCGTTAATGGACGCTTTGACATTTACCTGGAAGTTAGGGATGGGGTTTGGGGCGGCGAGCCAGGCGGTCCAAGGGTTCTGCTGGTGACGGAAGGGTCCATTGAAGGCCTGGGTGACGGCGCTCACATTGAAGGCGCATACAGCAGAGGCCGATATGCTGTTCCTGAAGGAGGGAGGGACGGCGTGAAACACAAATCATAAAGCTCAGCACCAGACTTACCGTGTCGATAACAGCAAATATCGTTGTTCATATCGTTTCTCTTTAAAGAGGCGTTACTACGGTATTTCCTCATTTACGTGTCAAGGAATCAATTCATAAAACACACTGTCATACAGAAATTAAGACCTGTTTCAATTTGGTGGTAAAGTTGATCAGAATTAAATCTGGGCGCCGTTTGAAACTATATTTGCCTCACGTGTGTTAGTGATCAATACATCTGATAGATAACCTCACTCAGCTGATCTGTCAGTGTATTTCAGTGGCGAGTTTTGATCCGATCTCACACACATCCTCATGGCGTCACTGAGCCTCGTCCTCTACACTCTGCGACTCTCACTCACACACACACACACACACACACACACACACACACACGCTCACATGGAGAGTAATGCATGGCTCTATCTCTTATCTTCGTGTAAATCTCTTAAAATGTGGAGTTGTAAAGCAGAGATTTACCTTTCCATTGCTGATGTAACGTGTCGCTGTCGCTTCAACAAAAGATGAAGCAGTATAAAGCGTGACTCTTAAAGGACCATACCAGCGATTGATGTTTGAGCCCAATATATGCAACTTGCATACATGTTACGTTCCTGACAATCATTTCCTAAAACATAAAACCATATTTTAGTTTTCCTGTTATTTTTTAAATCCTATAATCTTTCAAAATCAAGTCTCCAGGTGATTCATCCACCTTAAAAATCAACCTTTCGCTTGCTAACACTGATGCTAGATTGTTGAAGGCATGATCGTTTTTAATTTCTTGGAAAAAGCTGTTTTCTCCTGGGACTATATTTCCTGGCGGAGAAATACATTGATGTATATGCAGTATATTGGGCTCAAACATGCATGATTGGCGGTATGCTCCTTTAAATGAGGTGACATGCCTTACAACACTACCTTCTGATTAACGTAAGGGAAGCTTTTTGAATGAGCTTCAATATTTAGTGACGATGTTTTTTTATGATCTTTTAAATTTACATTTCAATTCACAAGGTTACTATGGTGACGAGAAACCCTTTACTGAAAAAAAGTATGAATACAAGATGGAAACATGCTCAATCACATCCAAATCTCATGTTAAATTTAAAGTGCACACAATGATTTTCAAGCCGTTTCCGTCACACCAGAGAAAAGTTCTTTATGATTTTTTTGGGAATTCTGGTATAAACGAGTCCACCGTCCTCCATTTTCTCACGCATGCGGATCGTGAGAGTCGCTAGCAACTCCTGCAAATCACTCACACGTTAGTCGTGAAGACGCCATAGATCAGGTCCTGCTCGGGCAGGTAGAAGGTGCTCTGCAGCTCGTTGTAGTAAAACGGGATTTCTCCGGAGCGGGAGCAGTTGAGTCGGGCTTTCATGAAGGTCGTCCAGGTGTCCTCCAAAAGAAAACGTCCTCCCATGTCGTTCTTACAGACCCGGGCCACACGAGAGAACACCATCTTCCCGCAGTCGTTCTCCACTGCCGTTTCCCTCAGGAAGAAGTAGGCAAAGTGGCCGATCTCGTACACCGACACGAAATGCGGCTCTGGGGGAACACGTAAGGAAAGAAGCGGTTGGATATGGGAAACAGGAGGTACTTAGACAGGAATACCGACATCCGTGTCTTTACCATTTAGCCATTTGGAGTTGTACTGGGCGGTGCGTAGCGGTGGCATGTTCCCCAGGCTCCTGTAGATCACAGGGTCACGTCCCGAGAAGTCGATAACTGTGGCGGCGTACAACTCGCCCTTCTCCGTCACCATGGCGGTCGAGTTGTGGCGAGGGTCGTAGGGGCATCGGGCAACGCCGTTCACTGTATTGACCACACGGCTAATGTTACTGATCTGACAAAAAAAGAGAAAGAAAAGAACGTTAGCATAACTGAATTAAGCGTCTCGATATCTTTTTTTTTTTTTTTTTTTTTTGAGGGATTTTGGAAAGTTTAGGCTTCAGAAATGGTTAATTGGAGGAAATGAGCATCAACTCATTCTTTTATATTAGCTTATATTAAATGTGGAAAATTGCCGGTATGGTCCTTTAAACACATTAGAAAATCAAACGTTAGCGAATCAAAGGACAAACGACATCATAGTACTTGTTGATTAAAACGTCTTAAATCTTTAATTTAGACAGCAGATGATCCTGATGGTATGAAATTGATGATGCTGGAAGCGGTAACCATGGCAACCGGGTTGTGTTGTACTGACCTGCCTGGTCATACAGATGGGGGTGAAGGCGTTGGTCCCGCAGGTGAAGAGTCTCCGCCCACTGATCAACAAAACCCGGATGTAGTTCTGACACTCTTCCTGTGGAGGAGGAGGAGGAGGAGGAGGAGGAGGANCAAAACCCGGATGTAGTTCTGACACTCTTCCTGTGGAGGAGGAGGAGGAGGAGGAGGAGGAGGAGGAACACACCTAAGTCAAAGTACTTTCCTCCCCTCCTCCCCTCCCTCCATTCCTACCCAAAGTCTGAGGTGGAGGATGGGAGGAGAGGAGACGAGGAAAGGAATGGAGGACATGAGAATCAGGACAGTTATGCTTCCTCCCGCATCATCATATGCGACGTTGGTGAACAATGAAGTCGTCCAATCACAGCTTTGAACTGTTCCTGCAACGCTGATCGCATCTCCCACAGACTTCCTGAAAGGATGCATGCATGTATCCTCTGCTGGAGGAGATGTTTGGAGGAGGAAACAAAGCTCCTCCACTCGTTTCCTCCAGGTTTGAGACAGCAGAGGAGAGGAGGAGACAACATGGGTTTCCAGGTCAGGGAGGAAAGGAGGATGGAGGGAAGGTCGGGAGGAAAGGAGGATGGAAGGAAGGTCGGGAGGAAAGGAGGATGGAGGGAATATCAGGAAGGTGTAAGGTGTACCTCAGACTTCCCTTTGCTCTGACATGAGCGCTTGGTTTCTTCATCAGGCGCCCATTCTGTCACCTGAGAAAAAGAAACGCAGATTAACTTCATTTTATGATCGTAAAGAAGAAAAATCATAAACTCATCTTTCACAAAAACATCTAAACCCATCAGAGTAGCAAAAAAAAAAAAAAAAAAANAAAAAAAAAAAAAAAAAAGAAAATTATAGCCGAGACTCAACTGCCATTTAATTTTATGCTGCTCAGCCACTTCCTGTTTCACAGGTCAGGGAACTAACTCTTTGACTGAGGCTAGCAGTTTCCCTCTGCTCCCAGTCTTTGTGCTAAGCTAGGCTAAACACACCCCAGAGATCTGAGGATGACTTTGGTCATTTCCTAAAATCAAACATGCTTTGCGTGGCTAAACGTACCTGGATGAGGGAGGCATTGCTCAAACTCAGCCTGAACAGGAAGTTTCTAGAAAGAAGAGATTTTTTCATGTCAAAGGTAAAGCAGCGGAAATCCTGGCTGCTGTCATTTAAAGGACCATACCGGTGATTTTCTATGTTTGAGCTCAATAAATACAACCCACATATGCATCACGTTACTGCCAACCATTTTCCAAAACTTACTACAGCAGCAGTACATTTTAGAATTGTTTTTCCTACCTTCCAGACTGCCATTGATTTCAGTTGATTCCAGTATGATATACAAACCAACTTGCAGCAGATTTGAAATGTGAGAGAAAGTAATCCAACATGCAGCTGCACGGAAGAAAATGTATGTCCCCACCAGGGAATATAATCCCAAGGGAAGACAGCTTTTGCTGAATAATTACAATGATGGTACATGTCAGCAGGCAAAACATTAAATTTTAAGGTGTGTGTATCATCTGAACAATTTATTTTTAAAGATTTGGGGATTTGGCAGAATAGACAGGAAAGCTAAAATGCAGTTTTGTGTTTTGGAAAATGGCTGTTGGTAACGCAACGTGTATATGGGTAGTATTTATTGTGCTCAAACATGCAAAACCACCGGTATGGTCCTTTAAGCAACTCTAAATGTAAACTGAAGGCTTCTGCTGGTTTCACTGATGAACTACTGGCAGGCTTTTATTCTGAAGGAGCTACAGGAAGTGTCACCTTGCTCCTACGATGAGTTGGTTTCTGGTCAAGTCCAAGGCCAGCTGAGAGAAGTCCTTCACTCCTGGACGGGAAAACTCCGACATCCACGGCCTCAGCGCTGATGGAGACAAAGGAAGAGGANCTTCACTCCTGGACGGGAAAACTCCGACATCCACGGCCTCAGCGCTGATGGAGACAAAGGAAGAGGAGGAAAAGAGGAAGAATGGATGGTTGGCAGAGGAGGAAAAGAGGAGCGAGAGAAGAGCAGGTAAAGTGTCACATGTTAAAAAAAGGTAAGTGGAGCAGGTGGAGAAGAGGAAATGTGCACAGGAAAAGATGAAGCATGTGAAAAAAGAAGAGGAGGAAACGAGAGAGAGAGAGCCACAAATGAGGAGAACAAAAAAAGAAATGGGAGGAGTGGGAGAAAAAATAGAGGAGAAGAAAAAAAAGAAAAATGAAGAAAAAGAAATGCAGGGATAGAGACAGGAAGAAAGGATTTGGACAAAGGGGAGAAAAGCAGGACAATCCAGAAAGAGGAAAATGGAGGGAGGATAACAAGTGTTGGTGTTCCGCGGCACCAAATGGCGTCTGGCTCACGGCTTCCTCCCGCATGGTTTTCCACGGATGTGTCACATTTCTGTNCACCAAATGGCGTCTGGCTCACGGCTTCCTCCCGCATGGTTTTCCACGGATGTGTCACATTTCTGTCTGAGCCTGCAGGCGGAAAGCTCCACAGCCAGACGTAATCCGGCCGGAGTGACTCGGTTGTCGCATGATTCAATGCATCAGTCCACTTTACAAATCGCTCTGGATTCAGTAATAATTAATAAAATACAATCTGAGTCACTATAATCACACTGAGTGAAAACAAATCGCTCTTTTAGGATTAAAGGACCATACCGGCAATCGTGCAGGTTTGAGCCCAAAATATAGAATTTCTGTACATGTTACGTTATTCACAACCGTTTCCCAAAATATCCTACTTTAGTGGTACATTTTAGAATTGTTTTTCCTACCTTCCAGACTGCCATTGGTTTCAGTTCATCCCAATATACTATAAAAATCAACTTGTAGAGACTTGAAACGTTCTTGAGCTAAATAATCCATCACAGCAAACACTATATCTATTACATTTTTTGCCAAAGTAACTTTATTTTGCAGATCAAACACGGAGCTGCAGGGAAGACAACGTATGTCTCCGCCAGGAAATATAGTCCCAAGAGAAGATGGATTTTACTGAGAAATTAAAATGATCGTTTCTTCTACAATCGTGCAAAAGTCTTAGAAGGTGAAACATTGTATTTTAAGGTGTGTGTATCACCTGAATATTTGATTTTGAAAGATTTGGGGATTAAAAACTAACAGGAAAACTAAAATACGGTTTTATGTTTTGAAAATTGGTTGTCAGTAATGTAACATATGTGCAGGTTGGATATATTGGGCTCAAACACACACGATCGCCGGAATGGTCCTTTAAAAAAATCTGAGAATTTACTTTCACTAATAGAATTAGTGCTGCCTTATTCTTCTTCTACTCTCCATGTTGGCAGGTAGGATGATCACGCCCCCCACCTGACCGGGAATTTCATCAGGTAGTCCTGAATTGTTCTGCAGCTGCCATCATGCAGATAACTAGTTTCGTTTGTTGGGAATGCTGATTATTTGGCTTTGGAAAGCCATGGATACGCTTTGTAAGTTACGATCTTCCGCAGCAGCACAACTCCGACATTTATCTTTGTTCATGAATTTTGCAGATGAATGCTTTTCCAACTGGATTCAGTACATTGCCGAATTCCCCACAGGTAGGAAATTTACTTGTGGTACTCCCCACCCTGACGCGATCCTATTCTATTCTATCTAATCCCCCACCCCACAAAAAAAAAAAAAAAAAATNAGATTCCAACAAAAGTTTAACATGGCTATTTGGCTTTAAAAATGCAAAGAAAAAGCAAAAAACACTTAGATCTAGTTGAAAATGGCCGCTACCAGGCTGTATACTACTGGTTGCTAGGCAACCACAATAATAAAATGAGCGTGTTTTCATTTGACCTCCGTGGAGTTTTAAAAGAAAACTAAATAAAGTAATTAACTACAACACAGCAGAAGGAAACTTCGGTGAGACGCATGGAGGTTACATATATTTTAAAATTAAAAATAATGACCTGGCTGGAATAAAAGCCTGGTTTAAAAAAAAAAAAAAAAAAAAAAAAAANGGTCTATGGGGATTTTGCTGTAAAATGGATTAATGGTGACAAAACCTAATCATGGGATCTTTTTAGGAAACTTTTACCTTCAAACAACGGTAAGATCACAAATTTATTCCATATTTTAGCAATGTTTTGGTCAGCGGTTTGACATCATTAAATGCGTATTTTTTTAAGGCTGGGTCGTCCTGCGAAACCTGGGTGGGTCTTCATTTACCTGGGCGGGCCGCCCAAGTTTCACCTATGTATTGGAAACACCGCCCTGCCACAACGCTGCTTCAGCTCCATTATCGCTAACGCAGATTAATGCTAACAGGAAGCCAAACATCTGTTATTTCTACATTATATCAACTCCAACCTTTTATGTTTTGCAGCAATACTTCATTCATCTCACCTAAAATGTGAAACGGCGTTTTGAAAGGTCACGGCTGAGAAGACGAGAGGAAAGACGATTATTGGAAATTCGTGCCGCTTTGAGTTGAGGAGGAAAACGGCGATTTCTGCTGAATACAAATCAACACTTGACAACATCCATTTCCAGTTGGAGTTGCTGCGTCCAAATTGGTTTTGTGCACTATGACCGGAGACAAGCAGACACAACTGGCCACCGTGCACACACACTTATTCACTATTCCCAGTGCATGGGAGGAAATGGCACGATGAAAGACGAATGAGCTTTCTAGCAGCGAGAGGTTTCGTAGCAGTGTTTCCCCAATTCCTCGCCCTCTGACCTCCCAGTCAGCTACAGGGAATTAGAGGAATTTGGCAATCTTTTGGCAAACAAGCCCTTTACAGAATGAACACAGATGGCGAGACGCTCCGTTTTAAAGGACCAAACAGGTGATTTTGCATTTTTAAGCCCAATAAATACTACCTGCATATGCGTCACCCTACTGCTAACCAATTTCTAAAATATAAATCCTTATTTTAGTTTTCCTGTTATTTTGTCAAATCCTCTACTTTCTCAAAAATCTAATGTTCAGGTGAAATTCAATGATTCACCTGCTGACTTTTACGCATGATTGTGGAAGGCACGGTCATTTTAATTTCTCAGTAAAAGCCGTCTTCTCCTGGAACTATATTCCCTGGCGGAGACATACATTTTCTTCCGTGTGGCTCCATGTTGACCAGTTAGATGAGTAACTTTGACAAATAAATTTAATAGATGCCTCGTTCTCTATGATGATTATTTATGATTATTGTTATGATTATTTATCTCAGCACTTTTCAAGTCTCTACAAGTTGATTTTTATGAATGAACTGAAACCAATGGCAGTCTGGAAGGTAGGAAAAACAATTCTAATATTTACACTCCAGTGTAAATATTAGTTTTGGGAAATTGTTGGAAATAACATAATGTGTATACGGGTTAATTTTATTTTTGCAAACATGCAAAATGCAAAATGCAAAATGGCCGGTACTGTCCTTTAAGGAGGGAAAAACAGAATATTTTAAGGCGGTAGGTTGTAATAATAAACTCTTTTGATTAAAGGAGTCTACTAAATCCAATTTATGTAAATTCTACTGTGCAGCAAAGTTTCTAAAGATGCTGTGATGTGGATTTTTCACTGTGAGCCAAACGTCAGTGGGATGGATGGATGGATGATGGATGGATGGACAGATGAATGATGGATGGATGGATGGACGAACAGATGGATGGATGGATGATGATAGATGGATGATGGATGGATGGATGATGATAGATGGATGATGGATGGATGGATGGATGGATGCTGACCTTTGTAGAAGGTGACAGGATGCTCCATTCTGCTGCAGTCTGCAGTTTTAATCTGAGGCTGCTGGGACAGACAGACAGACAGACTGATGACGAGGACCAGGCCGCAGGGGGACAGGGTCCACGTCCCCCACCCAGACGTAACCATAGTTACAACCACATCCAGTCCTCTATCACGTCCTCAGGTAATACCTTTAGGAACAGAGGAGATACGGCGGCTGAAATTTTCTCAAAAAAACATGAAGAAAGAACCAATCTTTGCGTTTTCAGGCTCGTGGATCGTTTGCTCTGGTCTGAATCAGAGATTCAACTGTTACAATGCTGCATTACCGCTTGTTTCACACAGGAAAACATCCAATCAAAGGAAAATATAGCAGCAAAAGCCATGTGACAACAGTCTCTCTGCTCATTGGTCAGGAGGAAGAAAAAACAGGAAGAAGTTTACAATGCCAGGAAAACTAAACATGAACAAAGATGGAAACTTTCCTCGTCAGAGTCAGCAGAAGCTGAATTTAACTTCAGCATGCTAAACCTCAACATGTTTATTTCAACACATGTTGTTATTAACTTGCTGCAGTGCACTTCTCTTCGCTTAAACGGCAGCTTTAATAAAAGGAGTGGTGAAAAACAAAATTATCTTGTCCTGCAGCCACTTCTGACACATCGTTTGCTGATTTTTGACGACTTTCTGTCATTTTCGAAATCTTCTAGAATCAATGAGAAAATTAACATTTTATCATTTCATTTAAGTTTTTTCCATGCAAATTCTTTTAGATTTGAGTTTTCTTGTTTTTTGTTTTTTTTTTTTGAGAATAAAGAACTTTCTTGAAAAATTGATTTGAGACTCCAGAAGGTTAAAATGTGAAATGGGTCTCGTTACCACCAGAAAATGTTCTCATTATAACGAGATCCGCTTCACATTTTAACATAATTTAACTCAGTTATATTGCCGTTTTAATATTATAACGAGAAAATTTTCTCCTTACAGTACGCAGCACTTAGACACCTTCAGGCCCCTGGATTAATGGATGCTGAGTGGACGTATGGAAGAGAAATCAGACATAGGAGCATTTTTTTTTTTTTAAACCTTGCAGCAGACCCACAGCGTGAACTGGGGCTGGGCGATATGGCCTAAAAATAAAATCTCGATTTTTTTTTTTTTTTTTTTTTTTTTTTTTTTTTTTTTTTTTTTTTTTTTTTTTTTTTNCTGCGCTTTGACTGCAGATCTGCACCTCGCAGCGCTGCATTGCTGCCACTCAGTTGCGTGTTTCTGTCACAGCTGCTAAAACACAGTAGTTTTAGGTTGTAAGAGCTGCACGACGTGAAGCGCAAAACCGCAAAACCAAACAACTTCCAAATGATGAAGTGACGTTACCGTTTTTTTGTCTGGAAACGAGCTCATCCTCGGAGTCCAAGTGTTCCTTAGCATCTTGCTAGCGTGTCTGACCTGCTGAAAGCTTCGTGGGCGTGGCATCAGGGAAGGTGACGGACCGTTGATTGGTAAGATTGGAGACCGTGTCCGTGTCCGCTGCAGGCAGAGCCGTGGACCCTCACGGACTCACGGAAAGCATAAACAAGGATTGTAGGTTTAACGTGCACAAAACGGGAACGGGCTTGATTGATGGAGAGCATTTTCCCCGTTAAAAATAGTTGGATATTAGTTGTTTTAAAAAAAACAAAAAAATAAAAAAAACTCGATTTTCCGATTCAGCCATTTTACACATCGTGCCAAAACGTAAATTCGAATTTATCGATTAAATCGATTTCTCGCTCACCCTTAGCTTGAACACACGTATACTTTGTAGTATTTCTGCATCTGCCAGCAAACTCCAATCATTTTTTATAGTGTACAAAGACCTTAAAACGTTGAATACCTCTAACACGAGGATTAGAGAAAAACGCCAAAGCATGCTGCGAGGTATGAGACAAGCTCTAATCAAAATCCAGACAAATCCTCGTTATCGAGCTGATAACGACGGGCGAATTAATCAAAAGTAATTATTTCTTCGCCCAGAGCTGCTGCAGTTTGTCCCGACTTGACACGGAGAACAGAAAGGAGTCCATGGGCGCTGACCCTTGTATATCTCCCTCACGTTTCGACTCTGCTGCCAAAAAAGAACCTGGAGCCCGTCCAGACGTCGTTAAAGAAACAGTGAATACACCCCCC
>VXCM01002644.1:0-30804 GCA_014773175.1 Lucifuga dentata
CTCCTCGCCGGGGAGGAGCTCCATGTTTACGGCTTTGTTTCACGCTGAGTCCGGTCGTTCCTTCTGCCTGAAAGGACAACGGCTAGAGGTTTTTAAAGTGGTTTGGTACTTAAAACGTGGATACTGTCATCTGGTTATGGAGCCCAGGAGGGCTCAGAGAAAAAAAACATAAGACAGTCAAACGATTTAGTAAGTCATTTTTCCCATCCTCCGTTAGCCTCCCAGGCTCCGTAGTTAGCGTTAGCAGCAGCAGAATACACTAATATTATTTGCCTGGACCAGTAACAGACATAAACCAACCCAGCCTTTATTGTGGACCGGCCACTATGTCATCCTGCAGACTTTACCTCCCGGCTATTATTGGGGACCGGCCATTATTTGAATACCAGCTTTTAATAAAGAATTTACTGTATGTGTGTTTTTGATGTGCTAAGGCAGCTAGCAGGCAGCAGTAATCCTCGCTTCACCGTGTAGCTTACAAGCTGTTTACACCTTATCCTATCCTGAGCCCAGCAGCAGCAGGTCAATTTAGTTAACCTCATCTAATTGAATGTTGTCACTGGATCAAAGGTCGTCACATTCCACACAGTCACATCAAACAGCAAACAGCACAATCACAACAATTGGCTTCCCCGGATCACCTAATCAGCGGCTGGAGGTTTTTTAGTTGGTGGATAATGTCCAGACTGACTGCTGAGGCCCAGAATATGACTTTACTTACACACATTTAGATTAGCTTTCATGTGGTTACAGCACTGCAGTTCATCAAGTGTGAAACGTAACTCAAGCTTCGTCTCACAACTACACATTTAACGCTATTAGCACATATATACCACTTGATGCAGTTTGTCTTTTAGATTGTCACACAAGTATTCAAACATGAAGTTTTAGACAATTCTTATTCGCTCTTTACGACCTTGATGATGTTTTATACTTTTTCTCTGATGTGCTGGGTTTAACGTTTGCCCTCTGAGAGTAACTTTCTCTTTCTAATGCCCGCATCTTTGCTGACGGAGGGAAACATTAATTTGCGGGCGGCTCCCTGTTCATTACAGTTTATCAGTTTCACTCTGTCTGCGAGCCATGTGTCTGTCTTTCATCTTTCATCATTCCCGTTCCAGCTATGCTGCCGCCTCCTCACGTTATTAGAGGTTGGTTACTGATTCATGCTATGCGAGGAGTAAAGTCACATACAGGCTAACTAGAGTTTGGATGGACGCTGAACTGGCCTGGCTAAGCTAACGCAGCAAGACGGCCGCAGTTCTACGTCGGTAGCCAAACTAATATCTGTCTCCCCACTTGAATGCCCGTCGGAAAACATGTGGTGGGCGTGGGAAGAAGATGAAAGCCCATTAGCTTCTTCACAGCTCAGCCACCATGATGCCCCCCCCTCCCATCATCTCCTCTCTCATTCCCTACACTCCTCCACCTCTACTCCCCTCCAATTCTACCCTCCACACACACTTTCCCAGGCTTCGCTGTTGCCTAGATCAGCCTGTTTGCACACAGCTGGTGAAGTTTTACCATAAAGAGCTGCAGTACACCAGTTCTTCAAAAAAATAAATAAAAAAAAGAAAAAAAGTCAGGGAAATATTAAAAGGTAAGCACGGTCGCACATAAAGCAGCAGGAGTGAGTTTGCAACGGAGATGAGAAGAAAGGCAAATATGGGGTGAATGTGGGGTAAGAGGCTATTTTCATGGAAATTTCTTTTGATAGTGATGCAGAGATTATTACAGGAGCAGTTTGTTAAGATGTCATTAATTCAGCTAATTGCGGTAATGGTGGGTTTGGGGTTGCGGGGTACGTTCGTGTGTGATGGCGGTGGTGAGAAAGATTTCTCACAATGCAATANAAAAAGCCAAAGTAATTAACAGACTCAGCCAGTAGGAACTATAACGGGGGGGGGCTCAATGCGATTCATTCTAGGATGGAATGTGACACAACCAGAGCTAGTATTAAGTTACACACACACACACACACACACACACACACACACACAAAGAAGACACTTTATTACAGATTATATCTTTGCCCCCTTTTTTTCAGGGTTGGCTCTTGTTCAGGAAAACGTTGGATCCAGCAAACAGCAGTTTAGCATCATCTGTTTCTTAGAGCGGAAAAAGAAAAGACAGACAAGATGTGGATGATGCAAGGCCTTTGTTTGCCGCACATCCTGACTCTCTCTTGTTCAAAGTGTATTTCTATCTACCCAAACCGCTGCGATTTGTCCCAGTGACAGACAGACTAAAGAATGGCTTCTCAGAATCTTCTCTCTGTCATCACATATTTATCCTCAAAATGTGGAAGCACTTCCCCTGCCTGAAATTTCTATAATTCTCCTTGTTTTATATAAAAGGACCTCATTTGTCTTCAGAGTTCCCCTCAGACCACACAGAGACATCTTTGGCGTCATTTCCCATCAAAAAAAAAAAAAAAAAAAAAAATCAAGTCATGCTTGATTAAATAGATGCAGGTTTAGCTTGCTAGCTGGAGCAGAATGACTAATGCTGGCATTTAAACTAGATTTAAAGCTGCAGTCCGTAACTTTCTGCACATTCAAAACTACAAGGACTCTAATATTGTATTTTTGAAGTTGTTGTGCATATTTTTTTTATTTTAGGACTTCATTTCTGGTAGTTTTTTTCTTTATGTGTTGCCTGTAAATCCATCTCGACCATCTCTGTGAGACAATTAATGAGGAAAATACAAATTAGGAATTCTAAGTGGGTTTTTAAGTCTTATACACATCCCCAAGAAAAATATTTAAGTTCAATTCTAATTGCCTTGGTTATTTAATTTTCCTGAATAATTCACCTGAAACATTCTTGGGATAGGTAATCTATCATCACCAACAAGACGTGTATTCAGGTTTTTTTAGAAGTTACATAATTTTAGCGTTTAAGCGCAATAAAAAGCGTGGAGTGAATGTATGCCTCCACTGGGGAATATAGTCCCAAAAGAAGACCTGCGTTTATGGAAAAATTTAAAGGACCGTGACTTCATAAGGCTGTGTAACTATTAGCAGGAGAAACATGGATTTTTAAGGTGGGTGTATCACTTGAATATTTGATTTTGAAAGATTAAGAGGTTTTGCAAAATATCAGGAAAGCTGAAATATGGTTTTATTCTTTGGGAAATGATTGTCAGTAACGTAACATGTATGAAAATTGAATATTAGTCTCAAACATGCAAAATGGTGGTATGGTCCTTTAATATTCATCACATACTTTGCATAGATGTTATGTGCAATGATACTTAAATTCTGAAGGACAAGTTCTGTATTAACTTAAAGTTTGCCTTCATGCATGTCCCTCCTTGGTGTGATTGAGGTGGTTTGTTGGGTTCAGATCACGAGTGTTCACGGGGAAAGAAATGGCTGCTCAGTGTCCTGCTTTGTGTCTTCCTGCCCACTCTGCTGTCTGTGGGTGACCTGGGACAGCAGGGTCATCCCCAGGACATCTGCATCTGTTCACCTCCTCCCTGCTGCTTTTCTTCTCCACCCTTTCCTGTTACGCTGCTCTGTTTCTGCAGGTTCGCTAACAATTTAAAACTAAATCTCACGTCGAGTAGTTTTGTTTTGCTTGTCTGGTTGTTTCAAAGCAGATGAAACAATTTGCATTTCATATCATATTTTGGAAGATTTGGATTCCTTTCTTTTCTTTACTCTTTCTACTCTCCCTCACACACACTCACACAGACACACACAGTGGTGGTGGTGTGATTTGGAAGTGATTTAGTGTCTTCTTCCACGCTGCAGAGCTGTACCGTATCGGTCCGCCTGAGCCTCTCGTTCTCCATCACTCTCTCACCCTCAGTCATCACACCCTTCTCACTCCCATATTCTCATCTTTACCCTCAGACCTTCATCTGATCTCTACCAGTTTCTTACCCCCACCATCACATCACCATCTCACCCCACTTAACCTTCGCTCACTCTCCTGCAGGGGCTGAGCAGGAATGTTAATGGAACCTGTCGAGGGTAACAGATTTGGAGGGTGATTGGGAGCTCCATCCACAGCAGGCTCTAATGACTAAAGCTCCTGCCCAGAGAGAGTTATGGTGTCCTAGGTGAGGAGAGCAGCCTGCACCCTTGGCCTCCTCAGCCTCCCACGGTAACCTGAGCCGGACTGTTTCTGAAGGCCAGATGAGGTCCTGTGACTGGTCATCTTTAATGTAGCTACGTTTTAATGACCAGGTGTCATCTCTTATGATCAAACACTCTTTTTTTTTTTTGGTTTTTTACAGTCTTGTTTGTTGCACATCACTTAATACTTTACAGTTTAAAAGACCCATTTTAAATGTTTGAGCCTATATATTATAATATATAATATATTCAATTTTCATACATGTTGCGTTACTGACAATCATTTCCCAAAGGATAAAATTTCATCTTTTCTGATATTTTGCAAAACCTCTTTATCTTTCAAAATCAAATATTCAAGTGATACACCCACCTTAAAAATCCATGTTTCTCCTGCTAATAGTTACACAGCCTTATGAAGTCACGGTCCTTTAAATTTTTCCATAAACGCAGGTCTTCTTTTGGGACTATATTCCCTGGTGGAAGCATACATTCACTCCACGCTTTCTATTGAGCTTAAACGCTAAAATTACATAACTTCTAAAAAACCTGAATACAATTCTTGTTGATGATGATGGATTACCTATCCCAAGAACATTTACAGTATCAACAAGTTGATTTTAATAGCAGAATGAACTGAAACCAATGGAGGTCTGGAAGGTAGGAAAAACATTTTTAATTCACCATTCCAGTAGTATGCTTTGGGAAATGATTGTCAGTAACGTTACGTGTATGAAAATTGAATATATGAGGCTCAATCATGCAAAATGGTTGGTATGGTCCTTTAAAGTAGAGTAAATTACAGACAAGCTGCTGGTAGACAGTTTTAGAAGGAGAAGACTAATTTGTACCTTTTTTTTTTTTTTTCTTAACTTCTAAACCCTTGTGCCTCCTTTTTTTGCCCGACTGCTGTGTTTCAGATTCATCTCTCACTCCTTATCAGCAGCATCTCTACTCTCAAGTGCATTTTTGCTTCTCTGGGATTTCTTATGTTTTCATAGGAAGAGCAATCATAAGGCCAAAAAGGTGCACTGCCCAAAACCCAAAGGTTGTCATTATGTCATGACTTATAAACACACTTTTTGACATGTAGATCTGCATGAGATCAGTTAGAGAGAGAGAGAAGGAGAGACAGAGAAATGGAGACGAGAGGGACAAAGCAACAGCGTCATTATGACATTAATAATGAAAACATTTTTACCATGAAATATGATCTGGTGTTTTGAAAGCTGCAGCTAATGTGTGTCTGTTTCCACGGTGTGTATTAGCTTAATCAGCTTTCAGGCTGTTGAAGCTGTCTGGAGTGGGAAAAAGGTTTGACACCAAGCCTGGAGGCAAAGGCTTGTTCCTGAACCCCACAGCCAAGGTGGATACGTTGCTGTGGGACCTCAGAACCGCCTGTCAGCTCCGTGTTGATAGCTCTATTCAGACCTGCTTCTCCGTGTGAAGGCCTCTGATATGAGCTTTGTGTGTTTTTACACTTTCACCTTGTCGTTCTGTGTGTTTCACATGCTCCACTTGTGAGTTTGTGAACATTATGTTTGTCCGTGTAGACGTAGATTTCACTGACTCGGCCTAGTCAGCGGCCCAGTGGGCGCAGTTCTGGTATCAAGATGTTCCTGATAAGGTTTCTGGCACTTTTCCGTCCTGCTGAGGGAAGAAAAATAGGCGGCACACTGGCCGGCAACCAACCGGCGGCTACATTTATCAGATTGAAGGTGAGATGAAAGCAGTGGGGTGCACTTAAAGCTCCCTGCTGTTGTTTGACTGTGTGTGTGCTTATATGTATGCATGAAGGATGGGAAGAGTGTGTGTTTTATGTGCCTGTGTCTTGAACTGGGTTTTAAACTGCTACAGATGGTTAGAGTTTTTGCTGAGCTTCCACTGGTCAGTCGTAATCAGAGGCTCCTGTCGGTGCAGGTTAAAGGCCTTTGGAGCCTGTAGCCGCTTGTAGGCACACATAGCTGCATGTAGCTGCATGTAGCCACACGTAGCACTACGTAGCCACATGTAACCACTGTGTCAGGAAAGAGATGAATGAGAACAGATTGATTCTAGACACACAAAATACACTAAAGCATTCATCCCAATGCTAATGCACGTAACCCATCCTAGAAGGGAAACAGTTAAAGGACCATACTGGTGATTTTGCATGTTTCACCCAGTAAATACTACCCACATACACATTACATTACTGACAGCCGCTTTCCAAAACATATATACCTGTATTTTAATTTCCCTGTTATTCTGTCAAATCCTCTAATCTTTCAAAATCAAATGTTCAGATGGTACACCCACCTTAAAATACGCCTGCTAATGAGTATGTCTGAAGGTGTTTTTGATGTCTCAGTAACAGCTGTTCTCTCTGGTGACTATATTATCAGGTGGAGACATGCATTTTTTTCCGTGCGGCTCCATGTAAGACTGGTTAAATAAATTAATTTGCCAAACTATTGAATCGATGTCGTGCTTACGTACTGGAATGACGTGGTAGTCTGGAAGGTAAGAAAAACAATTCTAATATTTACAGCTCAAGAAGTATATTTTGGGAAATGGTTGTCAGTAACACATTGTGTTGTATAAATTGAGCTCAAACATGTAAAACCATCGATATTGTCCTTTAATAGCATCAAGCCTCACATGCAGAATGAAACGTGCTGGAAAGATGGTGGATGATTATTTTGTGATGGATAGCAGGAGGAGAGGACTCACAGGTGGCTGATTGACTGCTGAATGAGTCTGCTCTGTTTAAGCGTGTCTTTAGCGTGTCACCGTGAGGCCTGCTTTTTGGACAGGCAGAAGATCTCTGGCCAGGTGCAGACGTTAAATCCACAGAGAGACGGATGGCTTGTCTGCACGCGTGGTGCTTCGCTCACTGTCAGCCAGAACACACGGGAGACTGTTACCTCATATAGAAAACTGGATACGACTGTGCGATAACATGCGTGATATCAGTGCTAAATTCAGGCAATGTGAAAGCTAATTTTCTTAGTGTTTATGATAAAACATTTTTTAAATTTTTTTTCTGCTTAAGCTACTACATTTCTTTTCTAAGCATGATAAGATTAGGCGGTATTGGATGGATTTTAAAGGACCATGCCAGCCATTTTGCATGATTGAGCCTCATATATTCAATTTTCATACATGTAATGTTACTGACAATCATTTCCCAAAGCATACTACTGGAACGGTGAATTAAAAATGTTTTTCCTACCTTCCAGACCTCCATTGGTTTCAGTTCATTCTCTATTAAAATCAACTTGTTGATACTGTAAACGTTCTTGGGATAGGTAATCCATCATCACCAACAAGACGTGTATTCAGGTTTTTTTTAAAAGTTATGTAATTTTAGTGTTTAAGCTCAATAAAAAGCGTGGAGTGAATGTATGCCTCCACCGGGGAATATAGTCCCAAAAGAAGACCTGCGTTTATGGAAAAATTTAAAGGACCGTGACTTCATAAGGCTGTGTAACTATTAGCAGGAGAAACATGGATTTTTAAGGTGGGTGTATCACTTGAATATTTGATTTTGAAAGATTAAGAGATTTTGCAAAATATCAGGAAAGCTGAAATACGGTTTTATCCTTTGGGAAATGATTGTCAGTAAAATAATGTATGAAAATTGAATATATTAGGCTCAAACATGCAAAATGGGTGATATGGTCCTTTAATTCACAGTGTATATATAACTTAACATTAATTGAAAAATATTATGGCTGTGAATTAAAAACACGAATGGCATCATATGACACAAAGTAGGTTTACATAGATGATATATACTCTGATTATTTGTCTATACTGAAATTATGACTAATGCGACTATGTGACTGAATAATGCAATTAAGACATGCATGGATGGAATTAATAGGATTTTGCTGTTTAGCTAACATACATGACATACATGAAGTTGCGTAATCGGAACATGAGGAGAGTCCATCCGATTTTAACATTTACATGGCCAAATTAATGGATTTACAGTCATATAATCTAGGTCTGTAATTACAGGAAGCAAAGACAGATTTATGCTGAAATCAGTCATGTTTATGTGACATTTGAAAAAAAAATCTATTTATTTCCTTAATCCCAGTAAAATGGCTAGTTTTAACATGTGTAAAAACATACTGACAGACTTGTTTTCCAGCAGTTTTGCATTCATAAGTTGTTTTGTATGAACAAACGTTTTTTTTTTTTGGGTTGAATGGTTTCTTGTTGAACAGTGCAGCATATTTTCGTTGGTGGATTTGTCCTTATGGTGTATAAACTGATGTGACTCCTGCTCTGGAGACCATTACTGCTGAGCATGAGTTGGAAATATTACACTGTTTTAATTTAAGTTGTCGACTTTTTTTCACTTTATCTTGGCTATATCAGCACGTTGATCTCATTTCCATTCTCTCTCTGATTAATCACCGTGTTTTCTGACTTCACTATTGTCCTCTTTACATATTTTTCACAAGCCATCACTTTACCGCTTGTTACAAATCATTAGAACACGACAGGAGAAGCCTTTTATCTGCGCAGACATGTGCTGATACTAAGGTTTGTTGTGGTGAAGAGCTTGGAGCTTGAAACCATCGCGTCTTGGCTCGTACGTGTCTTGTGTTTGTGTTCTGATGGAAGTGGGTGTCTGGATTTCTTTGACTTTTTTTTTGTTTCTGAGCTTGGCGGCGCTTCTTAAGTGGTCTAACGTTATGGGATCATTGAATCACTCTCGCCCTTTCACCTCCATCTTCTGCTGACAGACAGAGGCCCTGCCTGGGTGTGACGGGCGAAACAGCAAAACGACGTGTGACAATCCTGAGAAGGTGGAAGGTCCCTATAGCGAACTAATAAGCCGGGCTAATCTGAAAGCCCTGCGACGGCCAACACTCTCCCACCACCTCCAGAGTGTCAGAGACGCCATTTCAGCGCCACTGCCTCTGGATCCCGCTTAGCCTCTCGCCCAGTCATTCAGTCGCCGTGTCATTCCATTCTGCCCAGTCCGTCAGTTTAGTTTAAGAGGCTCTTTAATGCCGGTTGATTAAGGTGTCAAAGGTCACACCATTGTGCTTTTCCACAACATGTAGGGGGGTGCAGGTTGAGTGGGGAACAGAGGGTTAGCGACGGTGTGATAAGAAGCAGACGGGAGTGTGGTTTTTGCAAAGGGACCTTATCACCAAGTCACATGGTGGATTTATGAGCCTGTAGAACTGTAGCGTTGCATGAAGTGCCTCTCAGCATTATATACTGCATGAATAGAACGCGTTTCACAAGTTAGGCCAATAAGTTCAAATATTTCAAAGATGAGGCGTCATGTCACGTCACAAAAGATTTAACTTCCTGCCAACTTTTGACTAACATTTAAACCCATATCAACTTTCTTTATGTTTATGTTCTTTAAACTGATTTCTCTTAGAACCTCAACATGATTAAAAAAGAGGAAATACTAGACTTCCAATTGAAGGAATCTGACATTTTGAAATTCCTATTTTGCCTTTTGATGCTTTAAAAAAAAAAATTTAAATTATTTCTAAAAATAGCCTGAGAAACTCTTGGTTATGACAGGTAGACCCTGTACCCAGATCTATGAGACCAGTCCTCTCTAACCTCGTAACCCTGGAACCTCTGAAGCTTTATCATTTCACCCCCTGCGGTGACGATCTTACACTGCTGTTCACACCTTTCTTATCAGCCAGCCGCCCTCCTCTGCTATCACAAACCCTACAGCATCCTCTGCTGCAGCCACAGGACGAAAAAAGAGAGAGCGCAGAAACCGGAGCCAGCGTTCACGAGACACAGAGCTGAAAAATGTTAGTCAGTGTATCATAAATTATGCATTTATATTAAGACACACATTTAAATATGGTTTTCAAACATAAGCATCACTATTGTAATCTGATAATGTGGCTTTGCCAACTCCTGTGTAATCTAACGTAATCCGTGACTCTGAGCCGAGCTTGTTGAAAGGAAGACGCTTCGCCGTGACGAGCAGCAGATCCTCTCGGAGCATCCGACACACAGCTACCAGGGGGTATTAGGGAGGAGGGCGGTTCAGAGATACTGTAAACCCCCTCCCTGTCCCAGGCGTGATCATGGGGTCACCCCTGCAGGGTGCTGGAGACGGCTGTCGGAGAGATGGACTCTGCTGGTTTGTGTGGCTGTGGGAGTTCAGACATGCACGGCTAATGCAGCGGCTTTTTTTTTGCATAGTGCAGATAAAGCAGAAATAATTACTTTAGGAACATTTTCTCAGCTCAGTATCTTAATGGCATTTTCCTGCATCTTATTTTTGCGGCCAGGATTGTATTTATAATAATTAACCATAACTGTATGGTCAGAGCTCCCCAAGGCAAGACAAGTTTATTTAGCACATTTCATACACAAGGAAATGCAAAGTGCTTTACATAAACATATATAAGAACAGGAATAAGAACAGTAAAAAATGGAAAGACTGAAAGAGGCAGTTGAAATTAATAGAACTTTAAAATACATAAAACACATAAACCTAACAACATTCAAAAAAGCAGGTTGGTTAAAGTCGGCCATTTTTAATTGTAATCTCTTATGATTTTCAAGCTGAAAAATAACATTTTTAAGTTTATGCATTTAGGCAGAAAATCTTCTCAAAACCAATAATCCAATTTTTCAAATGTTTATGAAACAAACAAACAAAAAAAAAAAACACAAACCTGAATTTAACTTGACTGATTTGTGCTTCTTGTCTTTACATCGTGGCCCATATAAAGAAGGCAGCATGAATCCAGAAGGGTTGTAGGTTTTTGGATGGTAACTCACAGTAAGCTGTATGATCATTGGTGGCTCTTCCTCTCTGGCCGCTCTGCTCTTCTCTGTTGATGTCGCTGCTACACTGAAGGTTTTAAATCATCAGAATAAAATGCTCATTCCGGTTGCTCAAACCGGAGACGTGGCTTTGACAAGCAGAGAGATTGAGTTAAAGAAGCCTGACTGAATGTTTCGTTATGGTCACAAATCAACATCCTGCATGCGTGTTTTTTGAATAAAAACCTGATCTTGACTCTTCTAAATAAGTGCATAGACTATTGCTCTGTAACACAGCATGCTGCTTTTTGCATATGGACCTGTAACAGAGACGCAGTGGACACAGAAAATGTGACTAATGTGAAACCGTTGCTGCGAGCTGCCAGTGAGTTAAAAATGTTCGACTTTATTGACGCTGAAAATTTGGTCTTGAAGCGGCGGCTTAATAAACACCATTTGGAAGTTGAAAAGAATGCGGCATGGTGGCTGTTTGTGGTCTCCACTTTAATGCATGTGAGTAATTACCAGCAGCTTTTGAAGCGAGCTTGCAAAAATTTTACAGAAAACACAATTATGCCGATTGGAAGGAGGCAGAGCAGGATTAAGGGGAGTATGGGGGTGATTTGTTGGGTTTGGCTTTTTTCTGAACCAAATTATGAATCTTTCTGATGTTACATTTACAAAGTTGTTCCATTTTCCCTTGTTTTTCTTCAGACGTTTTCACAGACAAATAAAGAACACCAGCGTCTCTGACTCAACATCGCTTTCAGCTTCTCGTCTATTTGCAGGATTTGTCTTATGAAGAACCATTTATTGCCCACGGGATGATGGGATGACACAGCATGGGGTGGAGTGAATGTGTGACGAGTTCGGTACGATTTGGTAACGAGACAACGTATGAGTGTGTGTCTGGGCTTTGCTGTTTGGATGTTTGAGTCGTGCGGTTTGCCCTCGCAGGTTGCCATTAAGGCAGATAGGCAGCAGCAGGAAAACAGCGTTGGGGAGTTCAGCGTGGCTTATTAAGACAGAAAACAGGCCGAGCCCAGACATCTGGCTTGGCAGAATATCACTCGCATAGAACTGGGAGTTGGACAATGTGTGGTAGAGATGGTATGAACCAGGGCAGGATAGCTAAAAGAAAAGCATATGGGCAGCAAGAGGGTTATCCTTGTTATGAAAAGTACCAGGAGAGGTTTTAAGTTCCTCCAAAACAATTTTACATTGTTTTGGTCCAGCATTTCTTTCCATTTATAGCACCTGGAAATATTCTGATTATTTGCTGTTGGTTCTTTTCTTTTTAATTTATTTTTTAATTTAATTTAATTTCATTTCATTTATAAGTTTATTTATCAAAGACAATGCTCACTGAGCAACAGTAAAACAATAAACTGTAAATGAGCCAGAGTTAGCCCAAAAAGCTAATTTTCATCTGCAGTCTCTGGCCGGATGTTAAAAAGGCCCCTAAAATCTGATAAAACAACATTAGTACATAGCTATAAAATATTCATTTCCAACTCAATACTGTAAGAAAACAACCAAAAAATAAGACAATAATACAATTTAAAAAAAAAAAAAAAAAAAAANAAAAAAAAAAAAAAAAAAAGTACAAACAGCAAAGCTACAAGCAAACCAGGAATAAAACAACAAGCAGCATGCACAAATCAATAAAAACACAAATAATAGAATATGATGAATAAGATGACAAAATAGTCCACAAACAGACAGGACAGCAGTTGGTACATTAAAGGACCATACCACCATTTTGCACGTTTGAGCCTAACATATTCAATTTTCATACATGTTATGTTACTGACAATCATTTCCCAAAGGATAAAACAGTATTTCAGCTTTCCTGATATTTTGCAAAATCTCTTAATCTTTCAAAATCAAATATTCAAGTGATACACCCACCTTAAAAATCCATGTTTCTCCTGCTAATAGTTACACAGCCTTATGAAGTCACGGTCCTTTAAATTTTTCCATAAACGCAGGTCTTCTTTTGGGACTATATTCCCCGGTGGAGGCATACATTCACTCCACGCTTTTTATTGAGCTTAAACACTAAAATTACATAACTTCTAAAAAAACCTGAATACACGTCTTGTTGGTGATGATGGATTACCTATCCCAAGAACGTTTACAGTATCAACAAGTTGATTTTAATAGCAGAATGAACTGAAACCAATGGAGGTCTGGAAGGTAGGAAAAACATTTTTAATTCACCGTTCCAGTAGTATGCTTTGGGAAATGATTGTCAGTAACGTTACATGTATGAAAATTGAATATATTAGGCTCAAACATGCAAAATGGGTGGTATGGTCCTTTAAGGACAAAGGAGGCAGATTTGGCGTTGTGATCTCCTGGCAGCAGGCCAGATAGACTATCAGCCAGGAAGTCAGACAAGCAGCAAATCTAAAGAGTAAAACTCGGGACTGTTTATTCTGTGGTCATTTATGACCAGCAGCCTGCTGTAACAGTAACATTTCCAGGCCTGTTTAGGGATCGGGTCACTGCAGAGACACCAGGGCGCCTTCCTCTGGGACCCGTGGTTTTACTGGGACGACTCTCTGGGAGGCCAATAGTTCTTGTTTGTGTGTTCATGCACATCTGTGTTCCTGTGCAAAACCCCTTCAAAGGAAAATCCTGGCAAACAGGCCGTATATTTATAGTTCAATATCAAAAATGAAGATTTGGTCGTCGGCTTTGGTTTGCAAGAATGCTGGTCTATATTTAAGCAGCAGAAAGGTCATTTGAAATAATGATGCGCTGTTTGAATTAATTAATTGTTTAAAAGTCAGAAGAGTATTTCTTATTCCAGTAGCTCAGTTTATTTGCTCTCTAACGTTGTATATACACACCAGCCATCCTGAATTTTTCTCAGACATCTCCTCTTTCTCCTTCCCTCTGAAAATCTCCTTTTTTTTTTTTTTTTTTNTATAAACTTTTTCACTTCTGCACTCCCTGCTTTCCTCGTTTGACTCTTTGCTCCTGCTGCCTTCCTTCTATTTCCTCCTCAACTTCAACTCCAAACTCCAGCATCCTCCCCCTCCTCCTCCTGCTCCTCCTCCTCCTCCCCTCCATCAGGTCTTAAGGAGGAAGCNCCACCCCCCACCGTCTGTCTAGGTAAATCACAGCCCACCTGGGTACAATTACTACTCCAGATAGACTATTTTGGGATTGTTTGCTCTTCATATCATATCATGGATGGCACTGGATTGCATCTTTAAGAAAGAAAGTAAATGCTGGAAGTCGTCTCAGCTGTTTCGTTTTATCATCGTCCCAGATTATGATGAACAGGAACACTTCATTACAGTACAAATGCAGTTAGGATTCCTGGAGTTTGATGCAAACTCGCTCATAAGTCTTTGATTTAGTAGTGTAATTTTGGAAGCAGCTCGTTAATAAATGAACTCTGGCTCTTATTGCAGCAACGCTGAGTAGAGGCCTCAGTCGTGTGTGTGTGTGTGCTGTGTGTGATGTGATTCAGTGATAAGAAGGTTTGATGGTGAGTTCATCAGCTGGTAGATGATAGAAGTAGTAGTTGTAGCAGTTGTAGTAATACTTGATGCTGTGATAGTGTGAGATCTGTATTTTTCTCTCTAAAATGCCACTTTTACAACCTGAGAATCTCTACGACAAAATGATTCTCTGACATCTAATAAATCATTTCCTACCTATTTCCTTCTTCCACTTTATCATACGAAGCATTTACATTAGTGATTTCCTCTGAGGAAATGATAAAGGCGCAGTGTCATAATCTGGAAGGAGTTCAGCACTAGTTTACACAAGAAGAGGGGAGAGGGCCAAGAGCCTGGTGTCGGAAAAAAAATTTCGGAAATAATAATCATAATCATAATCATGCAAATATCCGCGGTCTCCTTCCAAGCGGAGCTGACGTTCTCTCAGGCGAGCACGCCGAGGCTTTTATAAATATGCAGGACGGTTGTGTGTAAGACTCTCATAAACACATCTAGCCTTGGCTGTGTGTGTGTTTGCATGTGTATATGCGTGCATCAGCGTGCACGCATATACATGTACATGTGTACGTGCCGCCGAGCAGCAGGAATGTAGCTGTTCAGAGGTCCTCTCTTCTGCAAATAAATATTTGGTGATGACAATATTGGAGATATGTTAAACACAAGGAGGGTAATTTTCTAGTCAAATAAACCTCGCTCTGGTGGTGGTGGTGGTGGGGNGGAGAGAAAGAGAGAGAGAGAGAGAGAGAGAGAGAGAGGCACGCTAATACATGGAAAGGCAGATAAGGCAGTATCTGGTCGTATGTTTATTATTTTAATCTTAACAGGCCTAATTCTGTATTCTTACTCGATACTTTTGCAATAAGAGAGAACTTTTGACAAAATCTTTCTTAACACATTTTTTCCTTTTAAGTTATAATACTACATACAACACAGAGTCAGAAAATGTCTTTGGTACAACTCAATCCGTTCTACCAAATACTGACATCAGTATTCCATCAAACATACATTTGTGACTCCTGATGTACGCGACACAGTACATCTGCAACCCCAAATAGATATAAAACCATCTATATTGGACATTATCTTATCAGTGGCAGGCCGAAGGCATTTTACACCTAGGCCTTCAGAGCTATCCTCCCGCAATTAAACCATTTTCTAATAACCTCACCATGACACTAGGGCTATATGCTGCTATTAGACATAACCAGACCCATATTCACAGTGACAGTAACCTTTATCGAGTGGAATAAAGTGATTTAACACGAAGATCAACACCTATGTCAGTTACAACACACTAACTGCAGAGACATGAATAGGATGTAACATTATTACGCATTATGACAGGATGCTGCATCACATATAAACATGGCATAACCTAATAATGAAATATATTTGTAATTACAGAGAAATATGGAGGGCAGAAGGAGGGATAATGTTTTCTCTGAGTTCAGGTGTAACTTTATGAGCTCAGATCTCCCTGCTGCAGTACTTCAATATTACATTCAATAAAATTAAAACTGTCGTCTCAATTTTGGCTTTTGTGCTCCAAAATTATTTCCTCATGAACAACGGGTCGTTTTTGTGAAGTTATTTCATTAAATTGGTATTGCTCATAAAAGATGTTTTCTGTTCCTGTAAATTGTGTCACTATTTCCATATTAAGTGATATTTTATTGTGCTGGATAACTCCTTCATCACATGTGGCCTTGCGTTGCTCCTTGGCTGATTTTTTCTGATAGCACTTTCCTCAGAATTATTTTATTTACAAAGATCATAAATATTTCTCTGGAAATTATCGCAACCTGGGATCACAGCACAAAGTTCAAAGTGAACATCTTGAAATTGCGGTAGTATTTTATAAACCCCGCAGCAGACGTGACACGGGTGTCTGGTCTTCACCGTGAACTTTGCAAACTCCTCTGTGAAATGTTTTCTCGTTCTCCATCTGAACTAAACAAAGTGCACGTTTTTGATGTCACGTAAAGCTGCAGTTCTTCCTCGTTACCTCAACGAGATTTTCTGTCTTACATTTTCAAATAAGAAATCAGTTCCGTGCAGTTATAATCCTGGAATCCTCAGAGCATTTTAGAATAATAGATGATCCATTCCAACTCTTCTTGCCCCGTATGTCAGACTGGATGGTGGCAGCAGAGAAAGCAGCCTAGATGTCTCTTCTCAGAATATTTGGCATAAGTGGTTCGAGAGTGGAGTCGTATTTTATTTATCCCCAGGGGAAATTTCAGTGTCGCAGCAGCAATTAAAAAAACACAAAATGAGGTATGTAAAAGACAGAATAGCAATACTAACTGCTAAATGAAATAGAATAAAAAAAGAATAAAAAACTTAAGGGTAAGATTGAGCAATTGGTTGATCAATACTAAAGAATAAGTGCTCAACATTTCTTTGTCACTGTTCCTTTTTTTAAAATTCTGTCTTATCTCTTTCTCAAGTAAATGTTCCATTTTTTTTATATGTTAGGAGGAACATCTTGTTATATGGATATGAATAAGGGGAATGGATCTGAAAGTGAATTGGATTCACTATGATTTACACAATGGAGTTTTTATGTGCTACTCTTTTATTTTTTATATTATTTTGTTTATTATTTTTTATGTTATTCTCTTTACTTATTTTTATTTTTATCTATTTTATTTATCATTATTTATTTATTTATTTTTTCATTATCAAAAATAGGAGGTTTTCACTAACTGTAGATTGTAAAATAATATGAAGCAAAACACTAATAGAAAAAATTTTTAAAAAAGCATTAAAAAAAAGATGTCTCTTCCTGCGGGATCCTGAAGCCGTCGCAGGATATCTGAGAGAAATAATATCTCCAGCATGTCCTGACTGTCCCATGGGTGCCCGAACACCTCAGCCGGCTCCTCCAAACACCATAAATCCTCCCAAGTCACCATAGTCCTTTTCCTTTTGTGAAGAGTGAGGCCAGACACCCTGCAGAGGCGTCTCTGTCATGGCATCCATTTTCTGAATCTGATCTTTCTTTCTTTACCCAAAGCTTGAAAACCAATTTAAGAACTTTGCATTGCAGCTTTGTAACACACGTGCATACATAGCTTAGCATGAAGGATGTACATGTAGTAGAATATCAGCGAGGCATCCCAGGCTGCAGGGACGTAACCTTTCCTGGGAGCGTCTCTGTGGTTGACAGCCAGAGATGTAATCAGACACAGTAAAGCATTGGAGATGGGTCACGGCGGGGTGAGCCAGCAGCTTCACAGATGATGTCCACACTCCCTTAAGTTTACGGTGGGGTGGGCTGAGGGGTGCAGGGAGAGGTCAGGGCCAGACCACAGTCTCAGCATCTCTGGAGGCACAAATATACAAATACACAGTAGCTGTGGAAAGGTGACTGGATTTGTTATTTCATCTGTCAAGTATTCATGGACCAGAAAGGATTTAATTCCCCAGGATTCTCCTGCATTTTGTGAATTCTAGTCTAATTCTACATTATGCTGTAATTTTGTTTGTTCATTATATGTCATGTTGATGATATTCATATTTGCCTATGATGGCTTTTTGCATGTTTTTCCTGTGTATCTACCATAAATTTTCTATTAAAAGCCGGTATTCAAATAATAGCAGGTATCTGATAATAGCTGGGGGGGCGGAGTCAGCAGGATGAAATAAAAGTCGGTCTCATATAAAGGCGGGTTTGGTGCAGGAAGCTATGAGTGTAATCTGCTGCTGCCACCAGATGACAGCAGCTATGTTTGATACCAAACCGCTTAAAAACCTCTCCAGCCGTCGTCCCTCCAGCTAGAAGTCACGACTGGCTCAACGTGAAACAAACGTGGAGCCACTGTCATCAGCAAATAAACCTTTCTAAAAGCTCCTGGAGGCGTGTTCACACTGACATCTTCTCCTTGTGGCGGTGTGTTTTTGTGCAATTATGGGTTTGTCCATCGGCAAAATTAGAAATAAAGGCCTGTCTCTAATAAAAGCCTGTCTCGATTATTGGCCGGGTTCTCTCCGCAGATGAGATAAATAAAGGCCACGCCCACTAATAGAGCATTTATGGTATGTTTTTTTTTTTTTTTTTTNTTTTTTTTTTTTTTTTTGAGTGAGTGTAACTCATGGTCACATGATTAGGGGTCTAGACCAGCCACGCACTGACCTATATAAAGAGTGAAGACCTTGATCTTCCTAAGACACTGAGGAAGATGTAGTATTGAAATGTTTGTCTTCAGGTATCTTTTTTTTTTTTTGCACTTTGTGGTGAGCTGAATAAATGTGGAGTTTCTCCTTGGACTTTCTAAACTGTGGATCTCTCACTTGTGGCCATGAGTTTAATTTGATTAGAGATGCTGCATCTGTTTCCAATGACTGATTAGGACTGAACAAGGCGTAAAAGTATTTGGACTTCCAGAAAGGATTTAACAAATGAGGTTTTGAAGGTGAATACAGATATTAGAATTTGGCATTTTTAAGCTAATACAATATTGATCTAGGTGGGAAAGCAGCTCCTTCATTAAAGGCCAAATTATGCTTCATCAGCCCTTTTCAGAACACCCACACTTTGCAATCTCAACATGATCTGTCATACAAACAGGAATAATGGCACAAACTTCACTTTAGGAAGGAGAGGGGGTTATTATCAGGAAGTCTGTCTTCCCTCCGGATTTGACCGGTCGAAAGGGGGTTTCTGTCACGTTCCAGTTCTCCGACAGCCATGTCGAATGAAGCGTATTGCAGCATTGAGGGTCGCAGCAGGTTTTACAGACTTTTTCCCCCAGAAGCTGTTGAGTGAAATCATAAAATCCCGTCTTTAACAGTAGTGGTGGATATATCATTCTGACAGTAGAATCAAAGCCATCTTATACTGATTTACAAATGTCACGGTTGTCTGAGCGTCTGACAAACAAAATGACATACGATCCTTTTCATTTCAGTTTATATGTTGACCTATGTAGAGTTTAGACATAGAATATGTATCCGCCCTGCAGCACCAGTGCCAGACTGTGCATTATAAATGGGTGTATGCAGCTTAATGTGCTGTAATGAAACATTAAAAAAAAGAAAAAAAGTTTAGCTCATTTTACCCAAAAGGCACATAAAGTAATCAGTTCTGTATTGTAGAATTTTACCCTTATAATGTTGATTGCTTATGACTCAACAGTGAGAGAGTCAAACATTGGAAAGTGTCTTTGAATAGCATTTTTATTCTTAATAAATGAGAAGTTCTGGTCCAGCAGCAGTGCAGCGCCATGCAGAGGAGCAGAAGTTTGATGGACGATGTATTTATCTTACATGCAGCCTAATAAAACACACTCAAATCTAAAAATTCTCGTTTTGTAAGTCAAGTTTTCTTTTATTGGATACTAAATGTGATCGCAGCTGAACATTTGATGATGATGATGATTTCATATTGACTAAACTGACACTGGATCATTGATTATTTGCTGTTTATATCATTCTATAATATTTCTTTCTTTTTGGATCTTTCTAATTTACCTGTTTCTACACTGTAAAATGTGACAAGTTGATCTTACTTAAAAAAGGAAACCGATTGCCTTGAAAAAGGTAAGTAAATATAACTATTAGTCTTAAGTTATGTTTACTTTATGTCTACTTTAGGAGCTTAAGACTGATAGTTATATTTGCTTAACTTTTTCAAGGCAATCAGTTTCCTAGATTTTTTTTTAAGTAAGATCAACTTGTCACATTTTACAGTGNCAAGGCAATCAGTTTCCTAGATTTTTTTTTAAGTAAGATCAACTTGTCACATTTTACAGTGTACACCTGTGGCTCCTATTGCATCACCTGGTCGTTTGAATAGCCTCTCCTGAGGTTTCTTCCATTTTTCCTTATATAATAAGGTTTTTTTTTTTTTTTTTTTTNTTTTTTTTTTTTTTTTTTTTTTAAGGGAGTTTTTCCTCGTTGCTCAGAGAGCTTGGGCTGGTCGGGAACTGTTAATGTGCCAGTCTGTAAAGCCCTTTGAGACTTATATGTGATATTGGGCTCCAAATAAACTGGACCGGACTTGACTTGAACATTTGTAGATGATTATTGGAACGCCTCTCAGCTCCCGTCACCGTGGAGAAGCTTCAGAATCCATATGTTTCATTTCTCCTGATGTTTTGCGATCGGATGTGTACCGTTACACACCCACCGTGGTGTTAGATGGCATGATAGCCTGCATGCCTGAAAAGATGCCAGGGTTTATTTGAACAGCAATCCTACTTAACGTTTTTGAGAGTGAGTAGGGATTTATTGTTTCTCTGTGGGTCCGTCAGCGAGATTCTTATTTCATGACTTGTCTGATAGGTCCAAAGAAAATAAACCCACACCTGAGCAGCTTTATAGGTCTGCCTGACGTCAGGCCCATTATCCACTGCCGTGACTGCACATTTTTATTTCACTTACAATCTGTGTGTGTAAGTTTGTGTGTTTGCCCACACACATGATTTAGTGTCTGAAGTTAAATGTGGTCAGTGTGTGTGTTGTGGCCGTTAGCAGCAGCAGGAAAGTTATGTGCATTTAATGTGACAACTGGTAAAGATGGTCGTGTTATGATAGCTGCATATTCTTATGAACATCGAGAAACAGGAAGTTAAAATGTCTGAGAGGAACCGTCACAAGCTGGAAGGAGCAGAAATGGCTTAAACACCGGAGCTGGTTTTGTCATTTTGGCTTTATGGGGTTTTTGGTATTTTCAAGATAGAATATACATTAGATGTACCATAACAATATGTATTTGAAGTTTGGATGCACCTTACACGTGGGTTTACAGGTGTGTACAGGTGTGTGTTGTCTAGCCTTTATTACTCTGCTTCTGGAGTTGAATAAGATGACTGTCCTGGATTTTTAAAGGACCATACCGGCCATTTTGCATGTTTGAGCCTAATATACTCAATTTTCATACATGTAACATTACTGATAATCATTTCCCAAAGCATACTACTGGAACGGTGAATTAAAAATGTTTTTCCTACCTTCCAGACCTCCATTGGTTTCAGTTCATTCTGTTATTTAAATCAACTTGTTGATACTTGAAATGTTCTTGGGATAGGTAATCCATCATCACCAGCAAGACGTGTATTCAGGTTTTTTTAGAAGTTAAGTAATTTTAGTGTTTAAGCTCAATAAAAAGTGTGGAGTGAATGTATGCCTCCACCGGGGAATATAGTCCCAAAAGAAGACCTGTATTTATGGAAAAATTTAAAGGACCATGACTTCATAAGGCTGTGTAACTATTAGCAGGAGAAACCTGGATTTTTAAGGTGGGTGTATCACTTGAATATTTGATTTTGAAAGATTAAGAGATTTTGCAAAATATCAGGAAAGCTGAAATACGGTTTTATCCTTTGGGAAATGATTGTCAGTAACGTAACATGTATGAAGAGTGAAGATATTAGGCTCAAACATGCAAAATGGACGGTATGGTCCTTTAAACACATGTTGCCACCAAGATAATATGAGCTTATTGTCTTACCAAGAAACTAAGATTTTTATCTTTTTTTTTAAATTTGAAATGGAAAAACAAGTCATCAGAAAGTTTTGTTTCCAAAATTAAAATAATTTAATGTATGATGCACATGTGGAATATAACTGATATATGGTATAATTATTTAAAAATAATAATTTGTTAAAGAAGAGTTTGCTATCTTGATAGATAGATAGATAGATAGATAGATAGATAACTTTATTGTCATTCAAGGACACGTAAAAAACAGTGCACTAGAACGAAATTTCGTTGCATTGGCTCTCAAAAAAGCAGTTAAAAAGTGCTTGTGTGCATACACTAACAAAATCTACAATAATATATATAAAATTTTAAAATCAATAAAAATAATAAAAATGTCATAAAATAGTTCTAGCAGCGGTTTTATGTGGGTGTTTGGCTTTCTTTTATTGAGAGTTCAGTAGTCTTATGGCCTGGGGGATAAAACTGTTGCAAAATCTGGCTGTTCTGCTCCTCACACTGCGAAACCTCCTGCCAGAGTTGAGCAGTGAGAACAGTCCATGGTGTGGATGTGTGGAGTCTCTGATGATGTTATTGGCTCTTGTCCTTGAACCTTTTTTTAAGGGAAAAAGTTACTGGAGATTTACTAATAGATGTATAGATTTTTGTTTTCAAAGGAATTAGCAATATATTTGTATATTAGCTAGCTTTGATCCTCCTCATTCAAATGCTCATTAAGTTTCCTTACTTATGGACGTGAAGGGAAGAAGAGGTGAGACGGTGTTGGAAGATCCAGCCCCCTTCACCCTCTTGGAGTTTATAGAATTTTACGTGGTATAACACTTTTCGGCAGCACGGGAGCCTCGGAGGTTCTCCCTCTCAGAGCACTGGGCGAGGACAGACGAGACACTCGGCTGTTAACCTCTTCTCTGTGAGTTATGGCTCTGAAACTGGACCTGCAGATGTGATGCTGTAACATGACTTGGAGGACCTGGAGGCCACCAGTTAGATGAGTCTGTGTGTGTATCTGCTTTCCTTCTCTTTCTTTCTTTCTTTCTCTTTCCTTCATACCATGTATTGTATTAAACGCTGTGTGTGTACAGCGTTTAATACAATACATGGTATGAAGGAAAATTAGTCATTTATCCAGACAAAACAAGAAAACCCAAAGAAAAGGATGAGTAAGGATTCTGTTTATGGCTGCCGAGTATTAGGGAATCATCCTTTCTTCTTCATTCCCTCCTCATACCAGACTGATGCTTTGGTGGGAGGACTCGTAGAGTCGTAGGATAAAGCCTGATAATGATGTTCCACCAGTGGAACTCCTTTGATGTGGGTTGTTGTTGTTGCTTTGGGGCTTTCTGCCTGGACGCAGCAGCTGTGCACCTGGTGGCCAGCTTAACACACACACACACACACAAACCTGATAAAATGCACCAAACTGGACTCTTGCAGAATACAAAGACCTTCAGACCTGATAAACTTAGTACATCTCTCTGCATTTGTCCAATACATTTTTCTTGCATTTCAAATTTATATTTGCTCACGTGTATAATCTCATCAGCATCTTGCGCTGGGATTCATGATGGTGTTGATGATTATCCAGCATTCTTACAGTCTGCCAGCACTGACATGGATTTACACGACCATGCACACGTGACCTGATGCTGATCTTTTGCTTACATGACACGTATAGGATTTGCTTCCTGAAGATGTAAATGATAAAAAGCCACATGGAATCAGATATCCTCAGATCCGTTTTAGGCCATTTGCATATGCATATATAAATTGGATACATATCAGATATCCACCAATACGACTGCAATCTAAATGCACAAATCGGAATTTTCTCGCTATTCCGACTCCTATGTAACATTCTACCTTATCTGCATATGAATGATGTAAGCATCAATATGATGACGCGCTCTGTAAACAGAAAATGCAGGACATACTATAAATATCAGACACACTGATGTGTGTTTATGCCAAACAGACGTGTTCATGTGTGATAACAGGCTCCTGTTACAGCAGCAAAAGTCCAACTCACCCACTTCCATATAGACAAAAGATCAGAACTGAGAATAAATCCAGTTTAGAGTTTATCTTTTCTAGACACCCTTCTTTTTTTTTTTTTTTTTTNTTTTTTTTTTTTTTTTTTAAAATAAATAAGTTCGTAAGGCAGATTTTTACATAAGTTGGAACAGTTACGTAAGGTGCGTATCTAGCGTATATATTTTACCTTTCTATGCGTAAGAAACATTAAAGAAACACTTCCAGATATCTTAAAACATTTTAAACATAATAGTGTGTGTGTGTGTGGGGGGNTATAAAACATGTATGTTAACACTTAATCTCTCTCCTATTGATGTCTTGCATGTCAGAAGAGGCATCGTAAAGTACTGCGCCGTTCATCATTACGAATCATTGTATGTAACTCGAACTTTTAATTTAATAGGCTTTTAATAGGTCAGTTCGTAAGTACGGGTTGTTCGTAAGTTGGACGTTTGTAGTCGGGGGCTGCCTGTAGTGTGAGGTGCATGCTGCTATGGTAACGGACTGCACCCTACACGGCTGAGACGGCGTGTGCAGACTTAACAGCACAGATGAAAGCTGATTGGAGATGAAGTAAACCTGCAAGATGTGGCAGTCATCATTAGTCTGGAGGGGAAATGGTTGGTACTGTGGGCTTCAGATGGATGACCCCGCACCAACATGCCAGCCTGCTCAGTTACAATTTATTATTCTACCAGGAGAGCTCAGAGGTTTAGCCGCTCCGATGAAGACAAATCTCTGCTTCTGACCCTTTCTGTTTGAGAAATGAGGGTACGTTCCCCCTTTAACTCGCACTTTTGTTTTGGAGTTCTCTCATTCTCCTGCTTTCTTTTTGTACCTTCTTTTTTCTCTCTCACTCTCCAGCACTTCACCTTGTTTTCCCCTCTCTCTCTCTCTCTCTCTCTCTCTCTCTCTCTCTCTTTTCGCCCCAGGCAGTTGTGTTCATTAACCCCGGGTGTAATTATTTTTGTTTTAGTCTCATATTGCTGACATTTCAACTCAGGGGCTCCTCAATCAGGATTAACCCAAACCGCAAGAAATCACACTTCACGGCCTTTTTCTTACAGCAGCGCATGTTGCCTCCAATTTCAGTCAAATTGAAGGTTTATTTTATTTAGGCATTTTTTCACCCGGGCCCTGTACCCAGAGAAAACAAACCAGACTGCTTGCCTTTGATTTGCTGGTAGTGAGTGGCTCTCTCAGAATATCCCCCCCCCCCCNCGCTCTCTCCTTATGGAGGCACAAAGCCATCCTGTGTGCAGCGCTGTGCTGGAGCTAATGTTTGACCTCACACAGGTGGGACCATTTGCTGTTTCACACCTGGATTACAAACTGTAGGTGTAGCACTCACAAATTCACTTGTTGCCTGATGTTTTTTTTTTTTTTTTTTTTTAAAGCACAAAGTCAGTATTGGCTCAGTGAATGGAAAGTTTCTTCTTCATTTGATTATTTAATTTGGATATTATGTGGAAATACTACATGTATAGCATATGTATATTAACCATACTGGTGATTTTGTCACAGGGTCTGTGCAATATGTTACATTTTATTGTGTAGATTGATGGTTGTGTCAATTGTGAAATATGTTATGTGTTATTAATGGATTGTGTTGTATGTGTCGTGGATGCTTGTGTGGCCACTTGGAGTCCAGAACGAATTTCCCTGTGGGGACAATAAAGTATAAAGTATATTCTATATTCTATATTTTGCATGTTTAAGCCCAATAAATACTGCCTGCACAACCATTTTCCAAACATAAAACCATATTTAATTTTTGTGTTGTTTTGCCCTAATCTTTACAAAAACACCCACCTTACATTCAGTGCTTTGCCTGCTAACACTTATGCATGACTGTGAAGGTACGGACGTTTTAATTTTTCAGTAAAAGCAGTCTTCTCCTGGAACTATATTCCCTGGCAGAGACATGCATTTTCCTCCATGTTGTACTAGTTATATTAATAAACTCTGACAAAACATTTAATAGATGTGATGGGTTACCTATCTCAAGTTTCAAGTCTTTACAAGTCGATTTTTGTAGTGAATAAATTAACACCAATACAGCCTGGAAGGTAGGAAAAATAATTCTAAAATTTACAGCTCCAGCAGTAACTTGTATGCAGATTGCATTTATTGGGCTCAAACGTGCTATATCACCGGTATGCTCCTTTAAGATTGAAATAATCTGATAATATTTCTGATTTATAGATCCAGAATTGAAGTACTCGGCCTTGTTAAGGTTATGTTTCTCTCTCTTTCTTTGCCTTGGGGGTCTTAAGGCCCACAGGAACCCTCAACTCTTCCTCCCGCCCACAGGAGCACTTAGGCTCAACACGGTAGTAATAAACTCTCATCACTCTGAGTCAGAGGTGTGTGTGTGTGTGTATGAACTTCAGCGGTAGTCTCAGGCCCAGCAGCAGTAGTAAACTCTCATCACTTTGAGTGGTCCTCCGGGGGTCCTGGACTCGTCTCGCTGTGTGTGGTTTGACCTGCCGCGGCCCNCTTTGAGTGGTCCTCCGGGGGTCCTGGACTCGTCTCGCTGTGTGTGGTTTGACCTGCCGCGGCCCCCCAGCCCTCCACATGCCCACTTAGATAAACAGGCAGTAAACACAGGCAGTCCGAGCACCACTCTCTTCCCCTCAAAGCATATACAAGCCCCGCAGATGAAAGCACCGGTTCCCCCACACTAATAGCCACTAGAGATTAGCTTCCACCAGCTCCTCTGACTCATAATTAAAAGTCCAGCCACCAGGTTCATAAAGTTCCTAATAATAGGAAATTACCTGTTTTAGATCATCTCTCCCAAGTCTCATAAATGCTCTAACTTCATCTTCATTTGAAATGTAAGCTGATCATACAGCAGCATTTTTTTCCTGCTTTTATTATTTCCTTTGACAACAGCTATAAAGAGCAGATGAATGTGTGTGTTTCTGTGCAGTTTGTGTTAACGCTGTTCAGCACATTAACGTGATAAACGCAGGAAATAGTTACACGGGTGCCTGAAGTTAACATGCTTATCAAACGCTCATTCATGTTGTGTATCTGAAAAGATTTATGAAATGAAATGATTTTTATGCCTCCTAATGTTATTAGTAATAATGCTGCTATTCAGCCTCACAATTCAGCATTATAATGCTGAATTGTGAGGCTAAATAGCAGCCTTTAAAAGTAAACGTTTAATAGTGGAGCACCTGTTGAAAACGTGCCTGTTCGGAATGGGCCGGACTTTATGGTGAGCGCCGCTTTTCCCTTCATACAAGCTACAACTTCATAAACTCTTCCAACTCCGTTTCCCTTCAGCATTCAACAACTAACCATTGACCTGTAACTGTAGATAATATCACGTTAGCGTAGTTGTGTTTGGTAGCTAATAACAGTAGCAGCATGGCTATTGTAGGTTAGCAACACTAGCTATCATGATTCTAACAATAGCATTATCTCCTGGTAGCATTGTTAGCTATTGTTAGCTCCAGTACAACATAAAGTTGAGCTTCCAATATAGTGAAACAAAACTACTTTGTACCTGCACAGCGCCTCAAAACAACTTCAACTTCCCAAACAACTTCTGCACGTCCTCATAAGCTAGCTTTGTTTGCTGTACGGGGTTGTGTTGAGACGTGGCACTGGACCACAGCATATGCTGCTGTGACCGGAGCGTATCCTGCCATGCGGACTACTTTTTTACCAGCTCAGTTTGAGAACTGCTCATACAAACAACTTCACCGTGACGCTGCACATCCTTGAGTCCTGAGCAATAAACCTGCTGAATATCAACTTCATACAGTGCTGGTTCTAGAGATTTTGGTGCTACAGACAAAGATTTTGTCTTTATAGATCTATTTCTTGGCAGCCATTGTATGTTTGTGGATTTTAATCAAAGAACAGGGTGTTGAAGGTTCAGGATGGATCCATGGATTATTGATTAGTAATGGTAAAGAGATGGAGACTTCCTGTTATACGAGCTGATTATAGATTTGATAAATTATGCAAATTCATTGTAAATGTAATGATTTTTGTATTTTATACACCAAAATGCCGATAGAAATGTGTTTGTTGAAAGACAGCAAGTAACAGAGTCTGAGTCAGAGCAGCTGTCCTGCAGCATGGATGGCACTGTCCAATATCATTCCCTAAAATGAGTTTTGGCTACTGATCCACAACGTGGGAAAAACCCATTGAACTTTGTTCCTTTGTGAATTTCATAGGTCTAGACAGAAAACATTTTCAGTTCAAGAATTCCAGGGATGCATTCATTTTTCGGCTTTTTTTGGATAACCTTGGGATCGGTCCCGCCACCATGGCCAAGTATGTCCTCTCCCTCGTTTTATTATCCGAAAGACGTCTGACAGGAAGCGAGATGGATTGTTGGCGAGCTGGCCTTTGCTGCTCCCGCCGTCTCAGCGCTGCGTGGTGAGGAAAAACGTGCTGGTGTTATGAGATGAACCGCAGAGTCCAGTCTGAGCCCACGCTGGCCTCCTCTGCCTGGCAGCTGTGTGTGTGTGTGTGTGTGTGTGTGTGAAGGCTAGTAGGTGCATCGTCTCTGGCAACTGCTGCTGCTGATTTTCTACCTTCAAAGGCTTGTCCTTCATGCATCCCTCCCTCGTTTCTACTCTTCCTCCCTACCCCTATATATCTCTCCCATCTTCCCCTTTTTCTCTCTCTTTCTTTTAACCCACCTTTTCCCTCCCTTCGTGTTTGTCTTTCCTTGTCCCTTCCCCTCCCACTTGTCCTTCGTCCTTATCTCCCCTCCCATCTTGCTTTCCTCCCAGTCTGTCTTTCTTGTTGCATGGTAAATGAGTCTGGGAGCGTTTAGAGTGTGTTTAGAGCAGCTGACTCATCCTGTTTCTCTGGATGCTGTTATTGTCCAGCAGCTGACAGGAGTTTGAGGCTTTATGTTGCAGGTGGCCAAAGCATTTTTATTTGTGTGTGTGTGGGAGTGCAGGTCTAGGACTCGTCTGTGTGTGTGTTGTCTGTGTGTTATTAGATATAATAGACCTCTGATGAATGTAAACACTTCTTCCTTATCATCAGTGTGTGTGTGTGTGCGGACATCCTCTGACAACCAGACACACACTTTGTCTTTCCTCTGCTGTCAGTGAGGAACGCTCAGACTACAGCTTCAGTCATCAGTGGCTAATAACAGGCCAACGATATAAAGGGGCTTTGCCTCTTCAGGTCACGTGCACACGCAAAAGACGTGCACACACACACATGATGACATCTTCCTGGTGAGCTTATGTGATTATGAGACAGTCGGAAATAAACTAATAACCTGTCGCAATGTTGTTATTGGCTAATTGATGGTATTGACGCTATCCTGCATATCAGTGGAAACAATTCTTGGACCTTTTTGGTGTCCTCCTTGACATTTGAGATTTGTCTTTTTCTGTGTCTCTTACTGTCAAATTAAATAAATAAATAAATATTGGGGGAACATGAATGTCAAACCGTCTGTCCTCATGTTAGGACATATCATAGCATTTTTAGCCGAGGCTAATTTGCAAAGCTAATAGGCAGGCTTTTGCAGAAATCCATAGTCTATAATGATACAACATAACAGAAACAAATAAGAATCAGTCTAACCATCAACATAAAGCCTTTACCAATCTAAAGCGGCCAGAAACGGTCTTCCTCCTCCTCCCTTTCCGAACACAAACCGTCTTCCTCCTCGCTTTCCTAACAAGTCTCTGACTCCTTTTCTCCCTCCGCTCACTTCTAATTGGTCGATCCAAATCATCCCGTTCCTGTTTGAGCTCATCCCTCATAGCGCTGACACTGCAGTGACCCTGTTCCTGGATAAGTGTACGAGCCAATCAGAGCTATTGTTTCACTGTACTGTACACTCCTTCCATCCCTCTGTTCCTTCATCCCTCCATCACCGCTAAAATAGCTCATCCTGAAACTATTAGCCCAAATTGCTAAATGGTTCAAATGTGCAACCACTTAAGGCTATGTCTTTAAGAGGAATAATCTTCAATCTGCTGTGGCAAGCGAGAGGACGACGAGGTGGATTGTGAGAGAGGGAAATGAGAGGGACACGGAGAGGAAGGTTTAAGCGATATTATCTATTTCTTATAAACAGCCCTCTTTCTCTTTCTGTCTCGTTCTCTCCAGCAGATCTTTTTGTTGTTGTGCCGTTGGTTTAGAGAGCAACAGGAAATACGAGAGGCCGACACAGTGATCGTTATTGAGGTTAATGGACAGTAAAAACACACGTGGTCAGTCTTATTCCATTTTGCACGTGCACACGCTACATATACAGACACTGTAGTGAGCACGAATAAGTGAATTTCAGGTGCAAACGAGTGTATTACAATCTTTAATTTATTTGAATACAACACTGGAATTACAGATATACAGGTACTGGTATGGTAGTTATGCACCTGCCTGCAGAGAATTACTCACCTGGCTACTGTGTCCATCTTGTGAGGCACTTCATGGGAATCTATCCGTCCATCTGTTCTCAATACCTGCTTATCCTGTGGGGCTGGAGCCTATCCCAGCAGTCATTTGGCGAGAGGCAAAATGACCCTGGATGTGACTCCAGTCCATCACGTGACACACACGGACAAAAAAAAAAAAAAAAAAAAAAACTCATTTACATTCTCACATTCACACCTACAGGCAATTTAGTCCAGTTCACCAAACCAGCAGGTGACACGTGCAAACCTGTGAGAACGAGGTTTATTAAAAAATAATAATTCACTTTGATAAATAACTACTCAATGCTTCTTTTGATTCATGTAACTATCAATTATATAAGACAACAGCGATTCATCCTGTACCCTGAAGGCCTCACAATAGCTTTTCTAAATACAGGCAGTCCCCGACTTATGAACGTCCGACTTACGAACAACCCTTACTTACGAACCGACCGCCATAAAGCCTATTAAAAATTTGAGTTATGAACGGTGCACTACTTTACGACGCCTCTTCCGACATGCAAGACATCAATAGGAGCGAGAGTAAGTGTTAACCTACATGTGTATTTTACACCCCCCCCCCCCCC
>VXCM01002644.1:30831-63844 GCA_014773175.1 Lucifuga dentata
CCACCCACCCACCCACACACACACACACACATTATTATGTTTACAATGTTTTAGGCTATCTGGAAGTGTTTCTTTAATGTTTCTTATGCATAGAAAGGTAAAATATATGTTACATACACACCTTACGTAACTGTTCCGACTTACGAACAAATCCGACTTATGAACAGCTGTGGGAACAGAACTTGTTCGTAACCCAGGGACTGCCTGTATATATTTTTTTTCTGGCAGGAATGTTTTGTTTGAATGCCTGGATGAGCAGCAACTTCCACAAATTCCAAGAAAAACAACATTTTAATGCTGTTTGTCATTGATGAGGATCTCTTTGGAGAACGGTACAAAAATGCCACATTACTGATCATTTATCACCTAAGAGATGAACTTCACTGAATGGACTAAACATTGATAGTCAGACTCTGGGCTAGTTAGATGCACAAAAAGACGAAACACTGCATACATGCATATTCCCATGCAAACTTTAAGTTCTTTCACATTTCTCAGTGCAGCATTTCCAACGTCCTGAGCGAATCCAAATCTGAGATCATTGCTAGAACTATGGAACTGATGAAAGGCCAAAACAAAACACTGAGCCAACAGACTTTTTGCATAGAGGTGGAAAGATATGAAGGTAATCGATGACAGAATCTCATCCGCTGTTGTCCTCTTCAGAAAGCTCAGGGTTTGGTGAGAGCTAAAGAGGACTACTGGAGAAGATGGAGAACACTTTCTGTTGTTTGATGCACAGGAGAGCTGGATCACGAGATGTGTCTGTATCTGGAGATAGAAGAGGAAAGAAAACTGCAGAGGAGGAAGGAAGAGAATAGAGGAGGCAGAAGAAGTTAATGAGAGGGAATATCAAAGTAGAGAAGAGAAAGAGGAAGGAGAAACAAGCTGAATTCCAAAAAACAGTCGACTAAACGATGCAATCAGTTAGTGTAAAGGAATATAAAGGCTTCCTGAACATGGAACATCAAAAACATCTGCAAAAAATGGAAGTGTTAAATCGTTTAGTATTAGACAAGTTGCTTTTGTTGTTTTATTTTTTGGTTTCAGCTAATTTGGGAAACACCAAATTGGCTGAAATACACCAGACACTGGTGTGGTTGTAATACACCAGTGTCATACAACCACAGCACATCCTTTATACATTTAGGTTAAATTGCATATAGCAACTCTGCAGTCATGGTGGAGAGATGCCGGACAAGCAGAACATTACGATACTCAATGCCACATGAAGTCTCTCTGCGCTGTTCGTAGGATTCCATAACAAACTGGGGGGAAAGGGTTTCTAAAATGACTTAAAGAGAAAAAATATATAAAGAAGACTGGAAGCTTCTCGCTTAGAGAGTGAAAATACTCATTTAGTTATTTTTTTTTTGTTTTTGTGTGGAGAGAATATTCACTTAATAGACTAATGCAACATATCGTAGCATTTTTAGCCAAGGCTAATTTGCAAAGCTAATAGACAGGCTTTTGCAGAAATACATTGTCTACAATAATACAACGTAACACAAGGCGATATAAATACTTATAGAAATAACCAAGGTAAAACAATAAAATCAAATACACAGCCTACAATATAATACCTTAAAATACAATATAAATTCTTATACAAGTAACCAATGTAAAGCAATAAAACCAGAGAATATACAATCACAGTTTATTATCAGATAATAAAATTCTTAGTCTGATGTGCACAAATCATGTAAAGAGTTGAAGAGGAGGCTGATCAGGTTGTATTATAAGGTGCAGGTAATATGTTTAGTATGAGTCTGCAGGTTATATTACAGCCATTCCTGTCTGATCTGCTGCTGTCTGTGCTCTTTAATTTCAATATTTTCACCTTTTGTAAGCATCCAGTTGTTGTCTTTTCTATGAAGTCAGTTTCACATCATTATTTATTTGAACAAGCGTTTATACCGCTTTTAATTACATAGCTTTAATGTTTCTTTTACCAGTGAGAGCATAAGAAATATTTTTGTGGTATCGAGCAATTGTGCCACTTGCATTACATTTTTTTAAATTTTTTATTTGTCACATTATAATTCACATTAAAATAACTTGGAAGGAAACCCGGCTAATGACAGACGTTCGATTGTTTGACTCCTTTCTCTGTATGACAAACTGAGAGAACTCAGCGTGAACCGCGGCGGAGAAAGCCCATGAGCCGGCTGAATGATAGCAGTGATAAGGAGTTTTCAAGGTAACCGGAGCAAAGCTGAAACTGTCTGTGGGAAAGCAGCAGCAGGAGCAGAAGTCTGTTTATTTTAATGAGCTCAGAAGTGTCTCTCCTGTTCTTCTTACATTACACCAGGGCTCATTTAGAGTTCACACAGAGCACTGTATGTCCATGATGGATACGATAATGATGCATTAATGTAATCAGGGCCGAGTCTGCTTTCTCTCTCATTAAGAATGCTAGCTATCTCGCTGACAAGGGCCAGGTCACATTTGGTCGTGACTTTGAGCGTTTTCCTTCAGTGTGATGTTGAATGAGCGAGGCAGAAAGCGTAGTTTTCAGAGCGTATCGGAGAAATAGTGTAGGGGAGAGGATAAGAAGACAGATAGCAGCTGAAGTAGTCTGGATTGGGGGTTGCTTGGGTTTCAGGCAGCAAATGTGCAGCGTCTGGTTGTCTTTTCAACACCACATGAGCTGATATGGATTTATGAAGGCTAGGATTCAAGTGGAAGGGGCTGATAGAAATGGCTGTGCAGCTTCTTATCAACATCTGGAGGTTGACGGAGCTGCTGTTCTGCTGCTGCAAACCCTTGTCTGGCCTCACTGCTGCTGTTCATGCCAGCAGCCATTTTCTCATGCTCAGGTATTCAGTGTGTGGTCTGTTTAAAGTGTTGCAGCGTTTGAGCTAACATGTACAAAAGCTTAAAGGACTACACCGGTGATTTGGAATGTTTCAGCCCAATAAATACGACCTGCATGCCACGTTACCACCAACCACTTTCCAAAACATAAAACCGTGTTTTAATTTTCGTGTTATTTTGCCAAATCCCCAAATTTTCAACATCATATGTTCAGATGCTACACCCACCTTAAAGGACCATCCATTTTGCATGTTTGAACCTAATATATTCAATTTTCACACATTACGTTACTGACAATCATTTCCCAAAGGATAAAACCGTATTTCAGCTTTCCCAATATTTTGCAAAATCTCTTAATCTTTCAAAATCAAATATTCAAGTGATACACCCACCTTAAAAATCCATGTTTCTCCTGCTAATAGTTACGCAGCCTTATGAAGTCACGGTCCTTTAAATTTTTCCATAAATGCAGGTCTTCTTTTGGGACTATATTCCCCGGTGGAGGCATACATTCACTCCACACTTTTTATTGCACTTAAATGCTAAAATTACATAACTTCTAAAAAAAACCTGAATACATGTCTTGTTGGTGATGATGGATTACCTATCCCAAGAACGTTTCAAGTATCAACAAGTTGATTTTAACAGCAGAATGAACTGAAACCAATGGAGGTCTGGAAGGTAGGAAAAACATTTTTAATTCACCGTTCCAGTAGTATGCTTTGAGAAATGATTGTCAGTAACGTAACATGTATGAAAATTGAATATATTAGACTCAAACATGCAAACTGGCCGGTATAGTCCTTTAAAAGCCAATGTTTTGCCTGCTAACACTTACACACAATTATAGAAGCAACAGTCATTTTATTTTCTCAGAAAAGCCGTCTTCTCCTGGGACTATATTTCCTGGCAGAGATGTACATTTTCTTCCATGTAGCTCCGTGTTGGATGTTTAAATTAAGTTAAAAAAACAAAATGTTGTTTGCTGTGATTGATTACTTATCTCAAACACCTTTCAAGTCTCTACAAGTTGATTTTTATTGCGTACTGGAATGAACTGAAATCAACTGCAGCCTGGAAAGTAGGAAAAACAATTCTTAAACTCGAGTAGCATGTTTCAGAAAATGTTTGGCAGTAATATAACATGTATGTGAGTTGTATTATAGGGCCCAAACATGCAAAATCACCGACATTGTCCTTTAATAGTAATATGGGCAAGAACTTAACCATAGTACTCATTTTGGCCTGTCTGGTACCTCAGAGGTACCAGATAAAACATTATCTGATTCGCTTTAACTCCATGTTTCCATGTTATTATAATTTTTTTTCTTGGATGTATTTAGAAAGTTAGTGTTGGTGTTTAGTTCACGGATAACAACCATGAGTCACCGAGCTGCGTCTGTGAATGAGATATGACGTGCTCACTTCATACACATCATCTACACACACACACACACACACGATGACACACATGCATGCTGCACTGGTACATACACACACATATACACTGTTTTGTACTTCATATATGTACTGCACACGGACCTTTCAGAAATGCCTGTAGTTTGTTTTTTTTTTAATCTGCAGGGGCACATAAATGAAAAATGAAACGCATTCAAACGGCTCATTCTGTTCATGCAGACATGTTTGTATGTGATACATCCAGTTCACAGGACTTCGCATGTATGGAGACTGAGTCATCCCATAAATCATACAGATCTGCCGCCAAATTCTGTGGCCTCGTAACTTATCATGTAGATTAGGAAAATGACCTCTGAAACATACTTCTGCTTTCTCATCATCCATTCCTATACGTTCTGTCTGCTTTCTATCTCTGTCTGCTGGGTCTATTTTTGTCATTTTGTCTGTTTACTTCTTTTTTCCTCTGTCATTCAGCCCATCTGTAGGTGTTTCTCTTCCTCCGCTACTCCATCTTTCTTTCTTTCTCTCCATCTTCCTTTGACTTACCGCTTCACTGGCTTCACTGGATCTCTCTCTCCAGCTTTCCTTCCTTCGTTTAGCCGTTAGCGTACCCACGGCTATCGTCGAGCTTTATGAGGTGGGTCTCGCCTGTCAGCTGCAGGCTACTGCAGTTGGGCCATGTTGAAAGACACACTTACACATACACACACATACATAAAACACACACACAGATTTCCAGGGCAAAGCGGTGTATGGTCCCAGAGTGAGAGCAGGCTTTCCGTAGGCCACGTCTGTTTCCATTCAAACCTGCCCGTGTCCTTCCTGAGCCCCCGGGCTCCTGTGGAGGCTTCGCCACAGGGCCACCGGGTCGNCCTGCCCGTGTCCTTCCTGAGCCCCCGGGCTCCTGTGGAGGCTTCGCCACAGGGCCACCGGGTCGCAGCACGGCAGGAGAACAGCGGTGCAGCAAATGCGTGTCAGGGTTTGTGTTTGTGTGTATGTGAGATGGAGTGTGGCTGCGTGTGTCAGCAGCGGTTCGCCGTCCCGGAGCGGATACATGAATGGATACCAACACGAACACTTCCGTACGCTCACAAAGGAGCGTGTAAACACTTATATCATGCACACGTACGTTTACTGTACACGCCGTTACTTGCACCCACCTGTGTACAGCTGAGCCACTTTTCAGCGGTGTCAACAGCTCCAGCACACACACACACACACACACACACACACACACACACACACACACACAGTCACAGACGCTCACACTGACACATACACCAGTAGAACACCTGTCGGGCTGCACGGCTCGCTCCAGGACACCTTCGAGTCATGAGCTCATCGGAAAAGCAATTAAAGGCAGCGTAGGCCCCGCGGGCTGGCGTAATGTTTTGTTTTGCTACTTGGCTTCGAAATTAACCAAACCTGTCAGAAGTCATCTGGCTGATGCGGGCTGGGCTATATTTATTTATTTTCTGTTGGAGAAGCTGGACGCAGGGTTCCAGCGCTGCCTCACGTCCAACAACGAAGCGATTCTGAGGGGGCGATTAGCTGGCGAGGACACAGATCCCCCACCCCGCCCTCTACCTGGGGGGTGAAGGGCAAACGCCGCCCAGCTCTCTTTTTGCTAGTCTTTGACTCTGAGTCGGGTCACAGCCTTGCGGTTGGGAGGTTGTGCCCCCTGTAACCCCAATCAGGTCTTTGGTCGACGCTGTGGTACTTTGTTTTGAACTTGCAGTGACCTAACCGCTCCCAGCTGATTGAATTTCATGCTGCAACGACTGAACAAAAGCAGATTTTTTCATTCCAACATGTATAATGTATAAACCTGACAAAAGTCTATATAAAGGCATGAATGACATAGATCAGAGATCCCCAACTGGTGGCCCGCGGGCCAAATGCGGCCCACGGGTCCTATCTATCAGGCCCTCAGATGACTTCTCCAAAAATAAAAAATAAAAAAATTAGAAAATCTTGTACTTCAGTTACATTTATCTCAGGATTGCGTGTTCATAAAATGTCATGCTTGAACTCATTTTGTTCAGGAGAAGCTAAGCTTTCCGTAGATATTCATATATCTCCATTTCATTGAGAAATGGTGATTATCGAACTCGATTAGTCGATTCGATGTCAATTAGCAAACATCGTGAACGCTACATAGAGACGAGCACACGGTCTCTGGTCTGTCAGTGGAATATTATGCACATAGTATGCACGGGGAACACATGCCTGTTGCCATGGCGATGTAAAAGCTGATAGGACCACTGACCCATCAATCAAATCCTCTGCTAGTCTACTATCCAATCACAGAGAGGGATTTTAAAATTTAGACTGCCCTCGGAAGTTACATCATTGAGAAGCGACAAAGCTAGGTTTTAGCTCAGAGGTTATCTTGTGATTTACTTGCATTTATCTCAGGATTGCATGGCCATAAAATGTCACACTTGGGCTCATTTTGTTTGGGAGAATCTAAGCTTTCCGTAGATATTCATATTATCCATTTTATTAAGAAATGGTGATTATAAAACACCGGAAATGCTACAACGGAAGTGCTGGGCCCGGTGCTGGGCCGCACCGGTTGTAAAGAGTTACGTTTAAAAATTAGAAAATTGTTTTCCATTGTTACCCTAACCTAGAAGACCATAACCTAACCCTGACCCCTAACCCTGACCCAGAGAAGAGGAGAGTGACATGCTGTAGACGTGGCTGAAAGGTTAGAAACCTACTTCCTGTCTGGCCTGATGCTGGACTTTAGCTTCAAGCTACTCAGATGCTGATGTCTGACAGCTGCAAAACAAAAAAAAAAAAAAANAAAAAAAAAAAAAAAACAGCTCCGTCTTCCCTTTTATCCAAGTATTTACCCAAAAAACACTTCTGACATTAATAGTTCCACTGTGGGTGAGTCAAGGTAAGTGGGTGTCTTTACAGATGCATGTATGTCTGCACTGTGTGTGTTTTCAGGGCCCGGACCCAGTCATCTGGTGTTTTTTTTAATTCCTTGAAGAATCATTTAGGAAGTAAGAAAAACACAGCGGTTATCATTGTCATCACTTTTTGTAATTACCCACATGCCACCCTGTCAGAGCAGAGAAAAACAACAGTTAGCCTGCTTCCCAGGTCGCCCTCTGAGACGCCACGCCCTTTCTGCTGCACGCTTCAAAGGCCGTGTCACGTTCAGGCAGCAGTGTCAACACTGCGATGAAACGAGAACAAGCAACGTCGATGTTTAAGTCTCACTCTTCAAAGCCTGGAAAGCCGAGTCAACACATATTTCTGTTTCTGTCAGACTGGCAGAGAAAATAGTTTATCTGCTCTGGTAATCTCAGCAAAAATGGAGCTCTGCGTCAACATGCTAATGGCTGTCATTGGAAGAAACCAAAGAAAGAGTAAGATGATAGCTGCTGGAAACACTTTCTTAAATTATATTTTAGCAGTAAATTCTTGATTTGGGTCATTATTATCTGGTTTATTTGCTAATCTAACTATAAATCCAGAAATCTCTGTCTGTGGCACCAACATCTCTAGATCCCATCATGTATGAAATTGATGTTCAGCAGGTTTATTGCTCAGGACCCAAAGACGTGCAGCGTCACGTGTGAAGTTGTTTGGATGAGCGGTTCTCAAAATGAGCGGTGCCAGTAAAAAGTAGTCCGCGCGGCAGGATAAGCTCTGGTCCAGTGTCACGGTCTCAACCTGACCCCAAAATGTCACGGTGGCTCTCACCATGTTTGTCATGCTTCTGCTTTTCTGCTGGCAAAGCTGAAGAAAAGTTATGGCTTTTCTTTCTGTTTTTTTAAACAGACAAAACAAGATAAAAGGATTATAAAATGACTCTGACTTGACAAGAAGACTGGCTGTCAAAAACAATACGCTTCAATAAACTTCTGCTTTCTCTGTTTCTGATAGTGAAGAGGAAGGAGGCAGACAGGGAGCAGACTCCAAAATCCTCCAAACTCTTTCCCAGCTAAAGACCTGACCCTGCTGCACCACAGTACCTGCAAAGATGTCTTTATTGTCTTTATTATTTATTGGTTCCCATTAGCTCCCACTTCAGCGGTTGCTAGTCTTCCTGGGGACCACAAAAATACAACAATTTAAAAATACAAAATTTGATAAACAAAAGTAGAGTTCAAAAAATACAAACAAGAAATCTAACAATAACATAGTAATAAAATAAAATACAAATATAAAAGCATGACCCAAAAACAGCAACAAATCAATCATATTTGCATTTTAAATAAATTCTTACTTGTTTCCTAAAAATATAAATACTTGTGTGTTGTTTTTTAATAAATTCTGGTAGTCCATTCCACGCCACACAGACCTGTAGATGACAGAGTGAACTAAGAAGATGGTTTTAAACCGAGGAATCGATAAATAATTTTTTACCACTATAACGAGTCTGATAGGGATGAACTTGATTTGAGTATTCTAACTCATCATGTAAAGNTTTTTACCACTATAACGAGTCTGATAGGGATGAACTTGATTTGAGTATTCTAACTCATCATGTAAAGATTTAGGGGTTCCCACAAATAGCGCTTTCCACTAATAAACTACATTGTAATTTAGTTTTGACCAGAAGCCAGGATAACCTGTTATGTATAATAGTAACGTTAGTGCGATAAAAGCATCTTAGGACCCGTCTATGTCTACACATACAGCCAAGCTAGCTTTGTTTGGTTTGGTCTCAACCCGACCCCGCAGCAAACAAAGCTAGCTCAGAGGACGTGCAGAACTAAATATGGCAGGCTGTGGCGCACNGACCCCGCAGCAAACAAAGCTAGCTCAGAGGACGTGCAGAACTAAATATGGCAGGCTGTGGCGCACACCATGAAGTCCGGCTCGTTCCGAACACACGTTTTCAACGGACACTGCACTAGTTTTAATTATTTATATTATCTTTCTTGTCCTTCTTTATGAATTATTTTAACATAAAAAAGTGGTTTAATAAGCCTGATGCTCCATTCAGCTGTTGAAGACATAATTCATGAAACACAGCAAATATCGTCATTCATAAACGTCTGTTATCGGCCTACTGGTATCTGTCACGTTGATGAGCGTGGGCGCGCTACCTGTCCCTGCTAGAGTTAGAACTGAAGACGCCGTTCGGACGAACAGCAAAACATCCTCAAGCTAGTTTTTTCCAGTCCAGTCACTCAACTTCAGCCTTTTAACCATAGTTTTTTGCTTATTTTATTTATGCATGACAAAAAAAAAGGGTTGTCTGCTTTGATTTTGGATCTGTAGTTTTGTTTTTTTTGCCTTCTGAAATGTTGCTTGCTATTAGTTTTGGGATGGCGTCTCCTGAAGTATGTGGTAAAGAAGAGCAGCAGCAGCTAGAAAAAGTGGCTCAGTGTGAACACGCAGGATGCAGATTGGCTTCTACACATAAAAACCACAGCCGAGCTGCTCCGATCCAGATCGTTATCTGCAATTAGCTGTTTTATATCTCGTTCTCGCTCATTTGCCTCTGTTATAACTCCTACAAAAACAACCCATCGCCTAAGTTATATGACTTATATGACTCATTTATGCTGAATGTGCGTGGTCGTGCTCGGCAGATTCTCCGTTTAAACCTCCGTTTTCAGCCTGCTGGGTCATACGGTGCTCAGCGTGTTCTGGGCTGTAATGAAACCGCCTGAATCAGCCTCAGCCAAGCCTATTAAGCAGCCGCGCTGTGGTGCAGGAGTTCAAGCCGCAACGCTGAGGTTAGCATCGCTCGTCAGCAGGAGGGAGGGAGAGGAGGATGGAGGATGACGACGAAGGGCGGAGGTAAAGGCAGGGTAGACAGAAGTGAAAGAGTGTAGAGAAGGGTAAGAGAGGACAGAAAGGGGTTGGCAGAGGAACTGAGAGGGAGAAGGGAGAGATTGTGAAGATATAAATAAATTGAGAAAAGATAAATGTAAAAAAAAAGGAAAGATGGTAGGAGCCGAAATAGATGAACAAACCTGTTTGGAGGTATAGATAGGTGAAAAATGGCAAAGAAAGGGATGGATGTAAAGATAGGTAGAGAGCAAAATGATCAACAAAACAGTAGATGGAGAGATAAAGAGGATGCAATTTGATATGAACGAACGAGAAGATAAAGTTCTCCTTCCTACAGAAATTAAACAGAGAGACATTCATGCTAGCATACTGCAGATTTGACAACTTGCATGCACAAAGAACACAGAGCTTGCACACACACACACGCACACGCACACAAAAAAAAAACACAGGCCACAACTCACAGAATGTTGTAAAAGTGGAGCAAATTAGAAGCATTTTATTTGCATTGTTCACATGGACTAATAGGGGAGAGAGAGGAACTGCCAAGTTGGAGACCTGGTGTAATGAAAATGTGTGTGTGTGTGTGTGTGTGTGTGTCAGAGAGAGATATTATGATTGTACTCTGTCAGTGCTGTTAAGGGACTGAAATTTAAGGCAAAGCAACAAGCAATCAGTCTTGGCAGAAAAGAAACGCACACACACACACACACACACACACACTGCTCTGCCTCAGGGCTTGAAACAGAAGACCAGGGTCTTGTCCAAAGCTCCATTAAACTGCCGAAAGTCCTGCTAGAGCTGAAACATCCTCCTATCGTCATGCCGGGACATTCCACGGCACGCCAGAGACCCCGCGCTAATCCTGCCGGCATGGGAATCATTATTGATAGGATCCTAATGCATTACCTCAGGGCCCGATTATTGTTGGTAAAAGATTATTATTTAAGAGTAAACCAAAACCCAGAGAAAGTCTCGAGTTTCACAGAAATTTATCAAAAGAAAATGTTATTCTTGGCTCGGTGTGATCACGCTTTGAACAGCTGAAGCAAACTGTGCTGCTTGCTGCTCCGAGACGCAGGTTTGATACCCACCATCAGGTTTAGGACAATGTGGATATGTTCAGGAGTGGGAGAACCTGAGCAGATTAGCCTAAGTCACTTTCACTCAGCGGTCATTAGCTTACATTGATGTGTATCTGCGTGTCTCCTCTGCAGCCGTAACCACAGCAACTAGGGCTGGGTGATATGGCCTAAAAATAAAATCTCGATTGTTTTCACATGATGGCCGATTTCTGATTTTAATCGATTTTTTTTTAATTAATATTTTAATGATATGTTTTGATGACATTTTTTTCAAATGAGTATTTTCTTTATTAAAATAATAAATCGTCTGGCTTTCTAACCAAACCTTTTAAACTGAAAGANATGAGTATTTTCTTTATTAAAATAATAAATCGTCTGGCTTTCTAACCAAACCTTTTAAACTGAAAGATTTTAGCAGCGATGTCCAGCTTCCTGTCTGCTTCCTCTTGATGCTCTGACATGTTACAGTATTCCACCTACAGACCTGTTTGCTGCACGCTGTGAAGCGTGCAGCAAACAGGTCTGTAATGTTTATAGGGTTAGGGCATTACCAAAACTTGCTGATGAAGAGGAGACAGCGTTAGCTTGATTGGTTGTTTTTGTGTGTTTGCAGGTGCGGTGCTGCTGGTGAGCGTGCAGGGCATCGCCGTCAACGTGGATCCAGTCTTCTGCACGTGGCTGTTGCACCATCCTCACAGAGGGAGCAGCAGGCAGCAACAACAGGTACGAGATCTTCTGCTCTTCAGCTGCTTTTTGCTAGATAAGCGGTGCTGAGCTGGTCCTTCCTGTCCGCCTCTGACCTTCCCAACGTGCAGCCAATGAGAGAACAGTTATATGTGACATAAGCAGAAGCGACACAACGATGGAGGAGAAGCTCACAAACCTGCGTAGAGCGATTTCCTGAGTTTTACAACACAACTTTAAAATCGTTCCATGATCTCAGCAGAAATATTAGTAGTCAGACAGTCAGACAGGTATAGGTGGGCATCGTTACTCAAAAAAGTAACTTCGTTATCTGTTTGACCGTTTCTCCATCACAAAAAAAAAAAAAAAAAANAAAAAAAAAAAAAAAAAACGGAAGATATCATTATTCTATTATTCTGCTACTTTTATTAAATAAAGTAAAAAAACATATTTTTTATTATACAAAGGGAAAAAAGAAATTTTTAAAAAATAAAGCGCTTAAAACAGTTAAAAACGGAGCTTATCAGAGACGAGATTCACACCTTGACGTCCTCCATGTCCTCGGCATGCTGGCAGTTGCCCTGTAATTATTAATTAGTAATTCATTGTATGCCTGTATTTATATTAAAGCATAAATGCATCCATTGAATTACGTGTGACTTGCACGATGCACACAGTCATTAATTTGAGCATAAAGAAACGTTAAAAAAGCAAGTACACTAAATATAATCTTTCTAATATTAGTGTCCAGTGTCCAGTGCTTAATACGTACTATGTTCAATTCAATGTGTACTTTAAACAATGTGTACTTCGGCCTGATGCGCATTGATTAAAATACACATTGAATTGAACATAGTACTTATTAAGCATCGGACACTGGTACTTATTTAAGTTCAGATAAAAAGTCAAAAACAATACTTAGGAAAAATAACCAGTAATACTGTGGTACGGACTGACATGTTGCTCCAGCTCCTTGTGGCTGTGATGATCCTCCGGCCGAGTTTCCAGCGTCTTCAGCGCCAATAGCGCCGATACAAATGAAGCCGAGCGGAGCAGAAAAGTAAATTCCGTTACAGTAAAAAAGAACTAACAGGTCGTTATTCTGTTTCTCAAAAAAGTGACTTCGTTAGTAACGGAATAACGGACCAGTGCCCACCTCTGCAGACAGGGCTACAGGTTTGAAAAGTGGCGTATAATCTGCGATCGTATCGGTTCTGGCTACCCCAGCTACTCTTCATGCATGTTGTTGTTGTGTGTTGCTACAGTACGTCAATGTTTTGTTCCAATTTAATTTCATTTATTTATTTTCCCTTCCTTTAGACCCTCTCCAGGGTATAAGGAACAAAAGAAAAAACAACACACACAGGCAACAACCAGCAGAAATCAAAGATACAAACCAGAATGCTTTGCACGTACATGTCAGTTATATTTAGAAATGAAAATCTACGCAGTATCTTCTTAATATTAAAATTAAATGAATCATTAGCATTTCTTGTGCCCATCAACTTTTAGATTTTTTAAAAATTTGCACCCAATGCGCTAAAGAAGTCACACGGCAGCTTATGGTGTGAAAACAGCCTTTCTTTCTCAGGAAAACTGTCATTTTCTCTCCCGTTTCCTTTATGTTTCATCATCGCTGCTTTAACTCGATGACTGAAAATCCATCCCATTCTCTCGCTTATTGTAAATGGCGATGGGTAAGAATCTCGGCTAAATGTAAATGTCTGTCTGCCGTCCTCCCTCCCTCCCTCCCTCCTCCCTCGCTTTCTCTTTCCCTGCTACCTTTTTCCATGTGCGCTGCTCCCTGTCTTCCATCCAGTCTCTCTCGATTTATTTGACAGGGGTCATGGTGATGGTTATGGACATTGAATGCTGTGTGCCCACATCGCACACACACACACACACACACAAACTGCCCATTGTGATTGTCTGGGATATAGTGCAGGTTCACCTCATAAAGGCACATAAATATATATATAAATATATATATAGTAAATGAAAGTATCATATTGTAATGCTTTTAATGTTGTTTTTTTTTTCAGCAAGTTGACCTGTTTAATGCCGCCTGCAGTTTGGAAGGGCTGGCATGTGTGTGTTTGTGCATGTGCATATGAGTGGAGGCAATGGTGTGTATGCTTAAACGTGTGTGTGTGTGTGTGTGTGTGTGTGTTTGTGTGTGTGAAACAAAGACGGATTTAATTGCAGCAACTCTTTCCTCTGGAGGTCGTTGCTATACGGGAGTAAACACATGTTATAAGTTGAACTGCTGCCAGCGTGAAGGATACATAACACTGGCTGCTGTGTGTGTGTGTGTGNGTGTGTGTGTGTGTGTGTGTGTGTGTGTGTGTGTGTGTGTGCATGTGTGTGTGTGGACATACTGTAGCCGTCCACCTCCTCTGCCTGTCAGGGCCACTTGTCAAGGCCTGGTTGGTTGAAACGAGGCCTTCAGCTGAAGGCCAGACAGCAGCCTGCGAAGGACGGCTGGGGAGAGATGGAGTAAGGTTAGGAAGGAAGGAAATGAGGAGAAAGGAGGAGAGAGGAGGGAAGGAGAGAAAGAAGGGGAGGATTTAGGGATGAACAGCGTGTGTGGGACGAAAGGGAATGAACAGGGAGGAGATGGGGAGTACAGAGGAAAGACAACTGGAGCAAAGCATGGAAAAGCAGGAAGATAGGTGAAGGTTTGAGGTAGAGGAGAGGAAAATTGATGACAGGAAGGGAAGAGAGAAGGAAAAGTAGATAAAAGAACAGAGAGAGAGGAGGAGGAGGAGGAGGAGATTAAAGGAAAGGAATACAAGAGATTTCAGATATGCAGGGAACAAAGAAACAAATGAACATGGTAGAAGATGAATTTAAATGATAATTATAGCAAAGTGATGAAAGAGTGATGAAAGTAGATTAGACGACAGAAAATTTGAAATCCAGAATAAGGTAGAAGAGCAAGTGGAAAGTAGAGAAGAAAAAAGGGAGACATTTTGGGGAAAGACAGCAAAGAGGAGAAAAGGAATAAAAGGAAGGAGTGATGGTCACAGGCTAAGGTTCCTTACTATGCTAATGCTATAGGCTAAACCTTTAGCATTAGCATGTGTCTAAACACTTATTTTCCAAGTGTAAAAGTGGAAATATAAAATATGTTAGTTTCCAGGTTAACTTTTATGCATTTCTCTTAAAACATAAAGGATGGAACTGGTCATGTTTTGCTCCATGTAGATTTAAATGCCACAGATGTTTTTAAACATTTACTCGTGTGTGTAAAGCAAAGACTTTTTTAAATATGTAAGCTATAGTATGAATATGTCGTAGGCCGTTTACACGTTTCAGAGAGATTTTTTTGAACATTTTCTGTTATTATACCTGAATTTGACTTTAAGCAGCTAACTTTGTAGCCTTCAGCATTTCATGTTCAGCATACGTTAAGCTAGGAGGAGCAGAACATACGTTAGGCTAGGAGGAGCTGAACATACGTTAGGCTAGGAGGAGCTGAACATACGTTAGACTAGGAGGAGCTGAACATACGTTAGGCTAGGAGGAGCTGAACATACGTTAGACTAGGAGGAGCTGAACATACGTTAGGCTAAGAGGAGCTGGTAAGGATTTGGAATCATACCTCAGTCAGTAGCTTCGTCAAAATGTCATTTTGGGGCCCGTTTTTACCACGACCCATTCATTGAAAAACAACAGCACCAATGTTCAGTGTGTGTGTGTGTGTGTGTGTGTGTTTACACAGCCTGCAGTATGCGGCTGGCCCGTTGCCTTGTGCAGCTGCATCATAGCCTTGCCGTGATGTTGGCTGATGCTAATGGGGTTTCCTTATTTCAGATCAACCTTCCACTCTTCTGCCTTTTAGCCAACTCACTGCCAGCCACTGTGTGTGTGTGTGTGTGTGTGTGTGTGTGTGTGTGTAGTTCTACGCGTGCTTGGCCTGCCAGCAGCATGGGAGAGTGCTCAAAACAAACAGGGAGCTGTCACTGGTCCTTGTTGGTCTTGGAGGCCTCTGTTGTATTCCATTGCATTCCTCTCTCTCTCTCTCTCTCTCTCTCTCTCTCTCTCTCTCTCTCTCTCTCTCTGCATCTCTTTCTGTGTTCATGACTTTGTTGCTGATTAACCCAGATCTTTAGCTTTACAGAGTACCTCTGGGCCTTACCAACGAAGAAGAGATTTTTCTTGTACCTGAGGACATGTGACTTTGTTAAACTAGTTAAACTTTGTTAAATTAGTGCATCTGATTGCATACTTCATGGAAATGTTCATGGTTCTTCATGTTACATTACTTCCAACCTTTTTTTTCAAAACATTCTACTAGAGCAGTAAATATTAGAATTGTTTTTCTTCCCTTCCAGCCCGCCATTGGTTTCAGTTTATTCCAGCATGATATTAAAATCATGTAGAGACTTGAAACCTGCTTGTTATAAGTCAGGGCTACTCCAGTACAAATCTTAAAGGTCCACAAAGAAAATTTTTAATAAGACAAAGATCCGTTTATTAAGGTCAGTCAAGCCAGGGTCGGATTGTGTTAGGTAGGATGGCCAAACGAAAATGCGAATATGTTCGTAATTGTCCGCTGTTTCTCCGCGCCACCCTTTCTGTTTTTTGAAACCATTTTTCCTCTAAATGCCAAGAAAATTATGAAAGGAAAAAATCAAGTTTGCTTTGTTTAAGTTCATTTTAATTAATATTATATTGTGCAGTGCAAAGGTCACCGGCCGGCCCACTAATGGCTGCAACTCAGGTAAAGTCCCGCCTCTCCCAATGGCCAATCTGATCCTGAGTCAAACTGCTGACAAAACTAGCTGTGCTGTCAACTCTCAATGAGCCCAACGCTGTGTCAACACATCGTTGTCATGGAGATGACGGGACGCTGAATGTGATTGGACCAAACCAAAGCAGAGAGACATTCTCACACAGACATGGAGCAGTTGGACATTCGGAGTGCTGCTTACAGAGGAGAAAGAGGAGAGTTTTGACTCGTTGCATCACAGCGACGTCTCACAGATAATACATATAATACATATGAAAAGTATCATTTGCTCAGAGTCCGGAGACAGTTGGCCAGAGTCCGGACTTTGAGGATGATAAGTAATTCATCACAGCGAACATGACATCTATTAAATTTTTTTTGTCAAAGTTACTTAATTTAACTATGCGACACAGAGCGCTACAAAAGAAAATATATGACTCCGCCAGGGAATATAATCCCAGGAGAAGTCGGCTTTTACCACGATATGAAAATGGCTGAGCCTTCACAATCATGCGTGTTAGCAAAAAAACTGAATTTAAAGTGTTTGTATCAGCTGAACATTTGATTTAGAAAGATTCACGGATTTGGCAAAATAACAGGAAAACTAAAATATCTTTTTATGTTTGAAATATGGTTGGCAGTAACGTAAACTGTATTACTGTCGTAGTTACTGTCCTTTAAAGAATATTACTTTAATTTTTACTTGTTCTGTTATTTTTTTTAAGTTTCTTTCTTGTCTGTACAGCCTCATGGTTACTCAGTCATACTTTGTTATTTTCTCAGGCTGCAGGTCCGGTTCCTCTGGCCAAGAGGAGAGAGGATGAGATGTCAGTTGGGAGCACGCCATTGGTCAAACAACCCTCCAATCAGGCCTCAGACTACGCCAGCAGCCCGGTCAAAACCAAGACCGTGACAGGTAAGTTTACACCTGCATGCTGTGTTACAGTTTGGTATGATGTTGAAGATGCCACAGCTAAACTCAAGGAACTTCTTCAGGAGTTCAGGAACTTAAAGGACCATACTGGTGATTTTGCTTGTTTAAGCCCAATAAATATTACCTTCATACATTTTACGTTACATTTTCCAAAACATAAAACCGTGTTTTAGTTTTCGTGTTATTCTTTCAAATCTCCTAATCTTTCAGAATCAGATGTTTTAAATTCAATGTTTTGCCTGCTATCACGTCAGTCTGAATGTAGAAGGCACGGTCGTTCTTAATTTCTTGGTGAAAGCTGTCTTTTCCTGGGACTATATTCCCTGGCGGAGGCATATATTTTCTATTGTGCATTTCCATGTTGGATTGGTTAAATTTAGTAACTTCAACAAAAAAAATAATAATGACATTTGGTTCGCTCTGATCTCAAACAAGTTTCAAGTCTCTACAAGTTCATTTTTATAGTGTCTGGAGGGTAGGAAAAACAATTTTAATGTTTACTATTCCAGTTTTATGTTTTGGGAAATGGTTAGTTTGGGTATTTATTGGGCTCAAATATGAAAAATCTTTGGTTTTCTTCTTTGGAGTCGGAGGGGGGGCACTGGATTTAGTTTGGCTTCATATATGTTTTATGTAAAGATTAACACACGAACAAAAACTGCATTGATATTCACGGTGTGTGTGTGTGTGTGTGTGTAAGAATATGTATAATTCTTCCAGCAGTGGAATAACAACAATCTACAGTATCTAACCTTGTTTCTATGCAGTGACTCCATGTTACTATGTTGTTACGTAACGCGCTGCAGCGTCCTGACACCTGAGTGACCTCGTTCCTCAGAGGACGCCACACATCCAGGCTTTTCCTCTTCTGTTTTCCTCCGTCGGTAGTCGTGGCTCTGCGGCTCTGGATGCCCAGAATAGACGAGTGGCTTGGCTGTGCGGAGCCTTCTCCTGTGCCAGTTTTCCACTTTCTGAGACTCCCCTGCTTAGAACAAACACATTCAGTACACACACTCTCTACACACACAAACGCATGCATGTATGTAATATAAGCACACATTCAGCACATGCATACAGGCAAGTATATTTACACACACACAAACTTTGCTGTGGTGCTTCCTTAGATCCTCTCCTGTGTATTTTCCAAATCGGTGTCTTGCGTCTCCAAGTAGGAAAGTCTGAACAGAGGCTGAGGATGGACAGATTGGATCAGCAGAGATGAGGGAATGATGCAGTTCCAGACCTTTTCTGCTTTATGGTCGTGACACACACACCGTTAATATCACACCAATGGTTGCTTTAGGTTTTTGGGTGATTGTTGGTGGTAGCAGGTAAAATACGATAAGATAAGATAACTTTTGTTGTTTATTTTAAAGGGCTATACTGGCCATTTTGCGTGTTTGAGCCTAATATATTCAATTTTCATACACGTAACGTTACTGACAATCATTTCCCAAAGCATACTACTGGAACAGTGAATTAAAAATGTTTTTCCTACCTTCCAGACCTCCATTGGTTTCAGTTCATTCTGCTATTAAAATCAACTTGTTGATACTGTAAACGTTCTTGGGATAGGTAATCCATCATCACCAACAAGACGTGTATTCAGGTTTTTTTAGAAGTTATGTAATTTTAGTGTTTAAGCTCAATAAAAAGCGTGGAGTGAATGTATGCCTCCACCGGGGAATATAGTCCCAAAAGAAGACCTGCGTTTATGGAAAAATTTAAAGGACCGTGACTTCATAAGGCTGCAACTATTAGCAGGAGAAACATGGATTTTTAAGGTGGGTGTATCACTTAATAATTTGATTTTGAAAGATTAAGAGATTTTGCAAAATATCAGGAAAGGTTTTATCCTTTGGGAAATGATTGTCAGTAACGTTATGTGTATAAAAAATTGAATATATTAGGCTCAAATGTGCAAAATGGGTGGTATGGTCCTTTAATGCTATTTAAAAGTCAGGTCAGTTAGGTGCGTACATACAAAAGCACTTGTTTTTTCACTGGTGTAACAAATTAGTTTGATTATATTGTTATATACGTATAGTTTATTTGATATTTTAATGCAGTCACAAGGACATACACATAGACATACACACATACACACACACACACACACACACTCTTACCTGGAAGGAAGGCTGCAGAGTCGGTGTGTTTGGAATATTTGGAGCTGTCCATGACACAACGCAGAAATGCTTTTCATTTAATCCGCATATGGAATATTTATAAAGTTAATAGCCCGTCTCTGTCACGTTCCCCTATAGGTATTTAATTAAGCTGATCCAATGGAACATCTTAATACTGTCATGGAATTAGTTTCAGACTTCTTGGAAAATAGATTCTCTGGTCTTCATTGCTCGACTCTCCTGGTGTTTTGGCTCTAAACGCTTTAACGGTTGAAACGTTCTCTGCCAAAGCGTTGCATTGAAGAGTTGGGGAAAATAAGCAAATGATTGTTTGTCTTTTTTTAGTCCCTGGGAAATGTGTTCCCAACAGAAGTGAAGACTCCCTGTTTTGGATGAAGTCATGCTGTAGCTGTAAATAACATTGCATGTGTATGACGTTCCCTCTCGTTGAGTGTTTTGATAGGAAAAATGCTCCTTTGACATTTCAGGGATTTAAAAAAAAGGCCATTAGGGTTCTTTCCTTGCTTGGTTTTTTGAATGCTTTAAGAGCTCACAGCTGAAAGGTCATGCTGCCTTCTCCTCCTGCTTTTCCCTCTGTTCCCTCTTTCATCCAATCTGCACTAATGGCTTTTCCATCTTTGCTTACTCACATCTCAACAGTGTATTCTCTCATAAGGGGTCGTCAGTAAACAGTCGACCTGGCTCCCACAATCCTCTGCTTCACCAGGCTGCAACTTGTCAGCAGCACTCAACCAAATACATGCACGGACTGTCAACGTGCATGTCCTCTAATCTTCCAGCTGTCTGTCTCTCTGTCTAGTCCATCTTGCTGTCTAAATTTTTTTGTTTTTCTGTCTGGCTAGCTGGCTATTTGTCTCTGCGTTTGGCTTTTTTCACTTTTTTTTCTGGCAGTCTTTTTCTGTCTTAGTCACTCCGTCTGTCTGCATTTTTCTCATTCTGTCTATCAGACAGCTGTTTGTAAATGCCTGAAACAAAGACTGACCTGGATTTTAAAGTAAACCAACAACAGACATACATATACACTTCTGCTCAAAAGTGTGGAATCACAAGTGATTTTCACTTAGAATCACTGTAAAACTAGTTTAGTTTCAAATGTATAAAATGATTCTATATGTCTGTTAGTATTTGCACCTACAAGTTTAAAATTATTTGCAAGAAGCTGCTAAAAATGAAGATATTTTATTGAAATTGTCCAGAATCCTGACATGAGTTGTAGGTGATTCCAGATTCATGTAGGGAAGCTGGATGTGGTTTCAGAGATTATTAGGAAATTCTAGAGTATTCCCTGATGCATCATATTTACAAAGCAGAGATTAAATCTCACAGTGGTAGCGTTGATAAGAAATCACTATGTTACATCCTTCCACCCCTAGACAGGGACGTAACATAGCCCCCAAATCATGTTACGTCCCTATCTAGGGTGGAAGGATGTAACATAAATTTAAAAATAAAGTTCTCATCAGGTCCCCAAATCAGCCAATCACTAAGCTCTAGATGCCATGTGAGATTTATTTAGTGATGAAATGTACAGATAACAAAGAAATAACAGCTAACAAGGAACACCAAACCATTAACCCAAATACTATTTACATTATCTACAAATCACAACGACTTTCACAGAATATATAGAGCTGAGGGCCGGGCGGAGAATGTGGAGGATGCTGCGAATGTCACCTGAAGCATAACAGACATCCCAGGAGCCAATCAGAGCGAACACCTCCCCAGCCACGCCTTCTCTGCTAGCCAATCACCTGACAGACAAATAAGAAGCAGGCAGGACACACACATATACACATACACACACATATACACTTGTACAAAAGCACCACAATATGACTGGGGTAACACTAAAATAATGTTATTTTTCATTTAAAAACTTTGACATACTAAATAAAACATATTAAAATACGATAAAAATAAATTTAATATAAAGTATGAAAACTGAGTCAAGTCAACTGGATTCAAGTTTTTAATTCTGAAACGTTTCACCATTCATCCAAATGGCTTTATCAGTCAGAATGACTAATAATATGAGATAAAATAATAAAATAAGAGTAACTAATAGTTACTGGAGATTTAACATCCTTCTCTGCATTCATTTCTGACTGATGAAGCCGTTTGGATGAATGGTGAAACGTTTACAGTATATCTACCCGCCTGGATGACTGAGAATCTTCATCAAAATCTTAAAATACATTTTGGTGTTTGTGTCATGTAATTAAAAAATCAGTATTATTGAATAAAATAGCAAGAACAACTTAACCCTCCTGTTGGTTCGTTTCATGTTAACTAGTTTTGTGTTCCCGGTCAAAAATGACTGCTCCATTATAGCTGATCATAAATCCATAATAATACATATATCATCACATAATGTTGTATTAGATCTTTTCATCAACTTAAGTTCTTGGAAATATTACATGTTTTGAACTTCTGTTCATTATGTGTGGTATGTAGGCCTCATTAACATTCATACAACTCGTTTTTGATTTTTAAAAAAAGCATAATTTATGGATTATTTTGACTATAACAAATACTCAGATGAAACATAATGTACTATTTATCACAGACTACTTTGTGTCAAAGTTTAACAAGGACATTTGTTTTGAAACCATTTAAAATTTTTAAATAATGGCACGAGGGCTGTCTGATGAACAGGCATGTGCCTGAACTCAACTTTATACAGTCATTGTTGTCTCACTCATTTATTTCTAACGGCCAGTCATTTTTTGCCAGGAACACCAAGGGTGTACAAAAGTTAAATAAAACATCCAAAATTTAAGATGTTTATCAAAATTTATTTTCTGCGTTTAGATGCGCTGTGTGGACAAAGCCATGGAACCTTATGACAGTCAGATAAAATAAACTACATTTTTCAGAGAGAAAACTTGTAAATCGGTCAAATTTGACCGGAACACAACAGGAGGGTTAAATGACGAGTCTAAACCTTTGAGCTTTATTGTACATACGTGCAAATACGGTATACGGTAAACATCTGGCCTGAAGTTGTGTGTAACGGTGTGTGTAGCGGTAGACATATTTGTGTTTGGCATCTCATTATCGGCCTGCATTAGTCACATATACCACCAAGCTCAAGCTCTTTCTAATCCAAATATTTGTCTTATGTTGGTAACTAATGTGCTGGTACTTTACTTTGGTAAAACTCAGCCCTGGATGCCTCCACCCTCTCTCTCCACATTTGGAATGGAGCTCGTATTTGCGGAAATGGCTCTGGTGTCGCAGGCGGAGAGGTAATGAAAAGTTACAAATTGTTTCCGAGAGCAATCAGAATAAGGAGAGGGTAGCGGCATTTAGTCCGTGTGGTTTTAATCACGGTGAAACAAAGAGCCTCCCTGCAGTTAGACGATCTTTATAGACTACAGCTCAACACGAGGAGCTCATATACTCCTCTGCTTCCTCCATCCTCCAACTCCACTTCCTGTTCTTTGTTTCATAATAACGCATCCTTCCTGCAATTAACCAGATATTTTATTTCTCTCTCTCTCTTTGCAAAAATGACTTTTATGGAACGGTTCACGAATGAAATATGTGAACTCTCCATGTCTTCCAAGGTCGTTGGATCGTGGTGATACCTGATACGCTGTCAGAATCATATATTGAAATTCAGTTCCACCTCGTTTCTCTCGATAATCCATCCTTCCTGTGATTAATTGGGGGATGATGAATGGAATGTTAATTCTTCATATTCCCCGGGGTCGGCTGGCCGTGGCGAGTTAGATACTTGATACAGAGATACTTGATACATAGACTAATATATCTTGATATTTAGTCTCCCTTTGGGTTTTAGCTGTTTAATGAAAGATTGAGTGGAAAGAGTGATTCATTGAAGCAGGTATAGAAAAAAGAAAATCCACCCTAAAACAGAATTCAAATATGTTGTACAGTTCAGCTTCCTCTGGAATCATGAAACGTGAGAACCACAGCTAGTCAAGACCCCTGAATGGTTCAAGGTCATGAGAATAACATATGCGGATTCTGTTGTTAGGGTGGATTTTCCCTCGTAAAGCCTTTCCCCCCTCAGCCACCTCATGAGAAGAGCTGCTGACATCTAACATGTTATGATTGGAATTAAGCTCTCTAAAGATGATTTATTAATTGCTTTACCATGTGTGGAGCACACGGAATAAGAAGCTGGGTGTTTAAACAGGAAGGAGATTGTGGGAGCTCGTTCTGATCTACGTGTTGTGTAAAAAAAAAAAAAAAAAAAAAAAAATCACGATGAGGGTCAGCGCTTCAGTCCAGCCTTATTACTTTATCATGTTTGCCTGTGGTGTTTATACTTTGACTTTTTTCTGGAAATAAAAATGTCTTCTGCTTTTTTTTTTGCCAGCAGGATGCATTTCATCTGCAAAGCCGTTTAGCCGCGGCTAGTCATCTGATGGATTTTTCGGAATCTATTTGTAATTGCTGCGTGTTTACCCCAGGACATCTGATCCAGCTGTTTAGCTTAGGTTGAATCAATAAGCCGTAATGATTTACTGAAGGATAAAGCCTTTCTGACTGGGGTTGAGAAATGACCATTGTGTCCTGATGGGCCTTAATCTCATCAGCTATGATGGAGCAAGTTTTTCAGGCAAATTGATAATTGCCCTGAGAAATAAATTGTGTTGTTGTAAGAAATGAATTGAAACAGCCTCGTTCATTTTTCCCCTTTTTTTGGAACGGGTACACAGGAAGACACACAAGCTCTAATGTGCTTGTTTTAACGTGATTCCAAACGAACGTCCAGATATATGACAAGGTCGATTTTAGTTGCGGGTTTATTGGAGGTATATAATATCTCGGGGGACTCTAAGGGGGTTTGTAATCACTGCAGCAGACGTTTTATTTTTCAGTCTTCAGTCGTCTATTTAGGTAAACAGAGGAGAGATGTGCAGGTTGTTTGCCAGCTGGAGTCAGCACGTGTTCAGGCTGCCATTCACAGAGACGCATGGGGAATAAACACATAAGCCTGGCTGGAGCTCAGCGCCGGCCGCCGGCCAACCGGACTGCCACTGGAGCCGTCTTCTGCTACTCAGTTGACCTTCAGAAGAAGACGTCATCAGGTTCTTATAGGAACATAACACCAACGTTCTGTTGGGAATGAATCTACCATAAGTGGCTGGACTTAAACATTCAGCCCCTAAACAGCTGTAACTTACACTACGTATGCTGTCCGAGCGGCGGATACTCCTCCAGTCACTTTCTGGGAGTATCTGATGATATTCCACATTTTGTTCCTCTTCACCAGTTCTTCCCACTGCTCAAAACTCCTTTTTTTAATCCAAAACAAGCTTCTGTAAAGGACTATACCACCCATTTTGCATGTTTGAGCCTAATATATTCAATTTTCATACACGTAACGTTACTGACAATCATTTCCCAAAGCATACTACTGGAACAGTGAATTAAAAATGTTTTTCCTACCTTCCAGACCTCCATCGGTTTCAGTTCATTCTGCTATTAAAATCAACTTGTTGATACTTGAAACGTTCTTGGGATAGGTAATCCATCATCACCAACAAGATGTGTATTCAGGTTTTTTAGAAGTTACATAATTTTAGCGTTTGAGCATGGAGTGAATGTATGCCTCCACCGGGGAATATAGTCCCAAAAGAAGACCTACGTTTATGGAAAAATTTAAAGGACCGTGACTTCATAAGGCTGCATAACTATTAGAAGGAGGAACATGGATTTTTAAGGTGGGTGTATATTGCTTGAATATTTGATTTTGAAAGGTTAAGAGATTTTGAAAATATCAGGAAAGCTGAAATACGGTTTTATCCTTTGGGAAATGATTGTCAGTAACGTAACATGTATGAAAACTGATTATTAGTAGTTAGGCTCAAACATGCAAAGTGGGTGATATGGTCCTTTAATCTTCTTTCCTCGTTGGGGTTTATGTTCTTTTTTTAAGGTTTAATTATCTTAACAGGAGGACTTGAAAGTCTCCCCGTGAGGTCAACGATGGTTAAAGAGCAGCTAATAATATTCTTTATCATTTCTAATGTTTTGCTCTCAATGACATGAAATTAGAGGAACTTCAGTGTCTGTAATTTTCATATGCACCCATCATGGGAAATGATTGTCAGTAACCTTACATGTATGAAAATTGAATATATTACTCTCAAAAATGCAAAATGGGTGGTATGGTCCTTTAAAAACTTTATCGACAGGGCGCTGCAGCTTTCAGTGAATCATTCTTGACTCCATAAAGACTCTGGATCCATGTTGATTTTTGCTCCAGCATACATTTATTCTGGCCCTTGGCCCTCCTTGAGACACGCTGAGCCCACAATGTTTTCACCAACCATGCATTAAAGTGCTCAATTAGAAAATATAAGTTAACATGTTAGGTTTTTGTGAGTGAAGTTGTTTGGAATGCCATTATAAGATCAGATGACCTGCAGAATACATGATACGGGGTGGTGCTTTGTTACGGCTGATTATAAACTGGCTGTGGCGGTATTTTTCTGTGCCTATTGATTATCGTAGTTTTCCACTGGAGCTATTGATTTCCCCTCAAAAATCATCTCAGGGAATTAACAGAATAAATCATAATCCACTGGATGAAAACCTTTAGAGTTTTCAGCAGTTCAAAGCCTCCTCAGTACAATTGCACCAGCTCGCCACCCCTGCTTCCAATTGGCCATTTGAAAGCACGCCTGGCACTTTTATGATGTAAAGAGAGTGTTATGTTGTTTTGTTACCACATTCAGCCTAGCTACAATTTCATAGTAATCAAGGGGGACTTTCCTGCGGGCTTTTGGAAGGTGCCTGTTAATGTGTAGGCAAATGTACAGAGACACACAGAGCCAGTCCGCTGCAGATCATTTCCTCAGAAGGCGCTGAGGGCGAGGTGATATCATACCGTGGGGCTGCCCACTCCGAATCTCACAACCCATATCCGCTGCAAAATATTTCACTCTGTCTCGGTTCCTTTCTGGTTTTGGTCAGTGCACATGTTAAATATACAGGGTCCGTGTTATGAGACACCGCTCGCTTTAAGAACCGGCTCTGGCTGAACTAGAATGAGGCCAGTTGCAGACGATGACAGAGACTTTGACTTTGCACATGATAAAAGATATTACAGATGCAATTTTCAAGTTACTAAACACACATGCACACATGCTGCCAATTAAGCTTTAATGTAGGGAACGGTGTTTCTGACGAGGTGCAGCCTCACAGTGGCGTATTATCACATGTATTCTTCATCTGTGTGATTTGTGTGCATTCCGTAAACTCTTGCTGTTAGAGCTTTAAAAGCCAGACCTCAAAACACTGCCTTGTTGTTTAGAGTTGCATAACTTTGACTGTGGCTTGTCAGAAGCTGTTTTGTTCTCTTTTTGAGGATAAGGGATGGGCCCGCTCAGTTTGTTAGGCGTGTTGAGAATCATCACTCTTCTTCACTCTTGGCTAAACATTTTGGTGGACAGACAATAGATTTACTTCATTTTTTCCAAAGCAAACAGAAGACTGATGGTTTAACTGGCATTAAAGGCTCGTTTAACCGCCGCTTGTAACATCATCGCACGAGTGTTAATGGTTGCTTTTTGTGTGATTATCCTTTAAAAATGAAAGGTCGTGGAATGATGCCTTTGAAAACAAGTTGTTTCTCTTCAGTTTGAGGTCGATTTCAGTCTGCCTGCACAATTACACCACAAATTGTTTCACATAAAAGTAGCCTCTAAGTATTTTCTTTATTTGTCCCTAATGAATGTTCTTGTTGGCAGCAGAACTCTGTTTCTGATCAAGCCTCCCGAGCTTCTCATTGTTCTCTCGCTCCTACCAGAGGAATGATCTCACTGGCTTTTCTTTTCAATCCTAAAATTAGCCATTGGCGCTCTGAGAACATATTTTGATTTCACTGAGAAACCTACCCTCGATCTGGCCGTGCTTCCTAAAGTTTGGACGGAGAACGGCTGTCTTTGTTCCTGTTTGCTAGTCTGGATGATAGGATTAGATGTAATTTCCCTGTTTATTGAGAAGAGAGGAAGAAAAAGAGAGAGAGATGGAAACATTGTCATTGTTCGTACTGTTATTCTGCAAGGTAGGAAGCGTTGTCTGGTGGCGGTCAGCGCTCTGTGGCACATAAGAGATTTCCCAAACTGATGGCTTCTCTGTGATCTCAACCGTAGTGCGTCAGCAAAAAAACACGAGAATGGAAAGAAAGAAGATTTTTTTACGGTTGAGAGACACATTCTGTAATGACATTGATATTTTAGAGTTGAAAGAAACATATATACATATAAGGAGAGCTGATGAGAGGACTTTGGGCAGAAGCACACAGTCATATGTTACCATGATCCAAACCCAAGTAGCCTGATGGAAGTCAGGCGGGTTTTTATTGGCTGCCGTTCGCTTCTCAGATGGGGATAATATTTTCATTGTGGAGTTATTTATGCAGCTTAATTTTTCTGGTAAAGTCAATAATTTATCAAGGTAATGATGGTTGGAGTGGGGAAAGAAAACAAGAAAAATGGGGAATAATTAGATAGGAGACCCTCAACATCCCCACCACCCCTACTCTGTAGGGAACTGTTATAGCTGGATTAGCATGTCTTTGGCCTGTCCGTACCGGTGAGCCCACATAAACCTCGCTCTAGCCTCCAGGATGCAAAAAAAGGGTCTGCAGGGAATAGACGTGTCCTGGCGTATCCCCGCTCTGCTTCGTGAACGATAAGGGTATTAGGAGTTGTAGATGTTGGCTGAGGTTTTTGAGGTTGCAGTGAGAGGAGCTCAGAGGGAGGTTTGGTTTGAGATGTGGTTCCTCAGACGCTGGATTAGAGCTCAGAGCGGAGGGAGGGGGAGTTCACATGACAGTGGAACAGAAGTGGATTGGAAACCAGGTTGAGATGATTTCATTGGGGACGTTTCAGAGGGTCTTGTTGTCCCAGAGAGAAGACTTTCAGGCTTTCTGCTTTCATTCTTTCTGTGTGGTGTCATGGTCTCCTCTCCTCTCCTCTCCTGCAGTATTACGTTAGCAGAGTAATGACATCTAGATGAGACTGTATGTCCTGACGATGTCACCATGTCTCACCATTGACTGGATAGTGATGTTGTTTATGATGACGCTGGACTCCTGTGATAAAAACGATGAAAGCGACGATGATGATGATTGCACTGAACGATCCTCTTCTTCCTCTCTTCTTTCCAGAGACATTTTTCTTTGTCTCTCCATTCCTTAACTGAGCAGCATCTCCTGCAGATTACCTTGCTGCTGGTCAGGGATGTCCTGATGTCCTGAACACAGCTGGCAGAAAGAGACGGAGATCCTGCTGTGTGCGTTTGGATGCATTTAGTGTGCGAGGCAGTAAAAAAAATAAGAGCAAAATAAAACTCTTGAAAACATCCACCCAGCAGACCTCTAACGCTTCCAGCCAGCCTGGACATGCCACCACTTCAGGCGGCTACAATAGCTCCGTAACAAATGGAATTGCATAAATATTTAAATAAACACCGACTTGCATCCAAAACAAATAGGCGGGCAGGTTTATTAAAGAGGCCGCTGCTGCCTCTGCATGCAGCTGTAACAGAATATACAACACTTCAGCTCACTGTAAACCATTTGTAATAGGGAACATACCAGAAAGATAGCGGGCTGCATGGGAAACGTGGAGATCCTTCAGTCTGGCTGCTTTTATGGTCGAGTTGCTCAACCTCTGGGAAGGACTGACGCTCTGTGCCATTGTAACTTAGAAGCCTGTTAAATCTGGAGAGGTCTTTGGCTGTGTGTGTATCTGAATGAAACTGTGTGTTTGCTTTTTATCTGCACACATTTGTAACGATGGAGTTTTTTACACCAGAGAGTGCTTGAGTTTGTGAGGATTTTGACTCAACTCACATTGGGTGGATCTGTCCCAGTGATGGGCATGTCAAAATCAAATCAAAATACCTGTAAATGCTCTATTAGTGGGCGGGGCCTTTATTTACCTCAACTGCAGAGAGAACCTGGCTAATATAGGAGACAGGCTTTTATTAGAGACAGGCTTTTATTTCTAATTTTGCCGATAAAACCCATATCTGCATAAAAACACACCGCCACAAGGAGAAGATGTCAGTATGACACGCCTCCAGGAGCTCTTAGAAAGGTTCACTTCATCCACTTTTCCTGGTTGGTGGTGACAGCGGAGAGTCATGTGCTTCTCGCCAGGGACGCTGACACTCGTGGTGACGTTTCGGCTTTGTTTTACGTTGAGCCGGCCGTGCCTTCTGGTTGGAGGGATGACGGCTGCAGAGGTTTTTAAGCGGTTTGGTATCAAACATGGCTGCTGTCATCTGGTGGCAGCAGCAGATTACACTCGTGTGCTGCGTTCACAGACCTCGGAAGTTGAATTTTTCCTAGTTGGAAGTTCCAACTTCCAACCTCAAACCTTTCCAGCCAAATGTAATCAAAAAAGCATGGCTGAACACCAGTAAATACTGTAAAATTAATTAAACTTAGTAAAAATGCTAACTAAAGTAAAGTTAGACTACAGAACTGTTTGGTTGTGTTGTTTTACAATGATATTAATNTAACTAAAGTAAAGTTAGACTACAGAACTGTTTGGTTGTGTTGTTTTACAATGATATTAATCACAAATTAATTAATCAAATTTTGTGCAGAGAAGTAATATCATGAAATTATTTACACTTACGTATCAACAGCAAACAGTTATTATACAAAATAGTTACCATGGTGATAGTGATATATTCTGACCTTTTTCTTTCAATTTCATGCAAGAAAAAATACTTTATTCACCTGTTAGCTGATCATTTCCATTCACAAAGCTCGCTTCCACGGCGCTGCCATGTTGAGTGACGTCATACTCGGTAAATCAGGGTAGATACTGGTAATTTTGGTCCGAGTTTCCCGGTCGGAGCTCTGACTTCAAGTGCCGTTCCAACACATTTTTCCAAGTAGGAAGTCGGAAAACTCTGAGTTCTGAGGTCTGTCGAACGCAGCAATAGTTTCCTACACCAAACCTGCCTTTATATGAGACCAGCTTTTATTTCCTCCTTCTGACTCCACCTCCTGGCTATTATTAGATACTGACTATTTAGATAGTTTAGTTTGCTTAGTTTATTTATTTACACATGCATAAAAATGAAAAAACACAAAATTACATAAGCAAAAAAGGGAATTTGTCAGAGAAAATGCAAAAACCCTCAAGGGGCTTAAAACGAGGCAGTTCTCCAGAACATACATGTCACTATTTAATTTATCGAACAATTAAGAAAAGAAAATAAGAAAAATGAAAAATAACTGATAAAATAAAATAATAATTAAAAAAATTGAAGTCTTAGATACCGTAGATACTGGCTATTATTTGAATACCGGCTTTTAATAAGGAATTTACGGTAAATGCTGCTAACTTTTCCCGCACTAATTAAACCCGAAGAAGCCTTTTGAATGAACAGAGAAATGTCATCAAACAAATTTTTTTTTCTTCCTTGACGTCTTACGACCTGGATGACTGAGACGAACCTTCACAAACGTTTCTGAGCTACACCGGTGTTTTGTTGCCGAATATCCTGAAATTAAGCAACTCTGATTTGTTTCTGACCCCAAATTTATTTTGATATAATGGGCTCTTCACACACATACACACACTTTACACATGCAATGCTTGCACTAGGAGATGCGATGGAGCCATTAAAGAGGATGAATAATCACCATCCGAACACCCTGGCAGCTCTACGGCCCAGCTGAACAGAGAGAGGGAACATTCAAGAACATGAGAGCAAAACATGAGTAAAAGAGAGAGTTTGGCCTCTTATTAGCCTGATGGCCAAAGAAAGGGTGAAGAAGAGGACATGGCTGAGATGGCACAAGGCAGGGGGAATAACCAGGCTCTAAAAGGACTCCCAGGACTTGTTAGGCCCAGGCAGGTTTAAGAGCCTTGGGCGCTCCCTTCATACTTCTTATTCAATTGAATTTAGACCACTTACGTTCCCTCTGTCTTTCTCATTGCTTCTCTCCCTCTTTCTCAATCTCCTCCTTGCAGAAACGATGGGCGCCAACTCACCATAACAAGATATGGCAGTTTCATTCCAAATAATGACCCCAGGATTAACAAACAGAGTTCTGGAATGGTATTTAAAATATAATGAAGAGGTACATGCGTCGTTTCTGCTTATGCTGCTCTTTAGCACGTTTTATGATCGGCGTAATAGGCTCTAGGTAGTCTCATGTTCTGGCTCGTATCCAACGCCAAAAAGAGTTAAATAGTAGATTATCAAGAAATGCTCCGTAATGGTGTCCTGGATGCTGTAGGTTTGAGGCGAGGCAGGAAGTGGAAGGTCAGAGCAGTAAAGTGTAATAACTGCTCTTATGTCTTCAGTTTAAATATAATATAAACATGCATGCAAGATATCTACCATATATACCGACTATAAGCAGACCCTGATTTTGACCTGTAAATTTAGATTTTTAAAGAAACCTGCATATAAGCCGACCCCCTGATGTTGTTCCATCAGTTTATTAGTTTAGTAAATTACCTGTTTTTCTGGGTATTGTCATAGTATTCCTGTGATTTTCTGAAAATAATCCACATACCGGTAAACATGATATTTATTTCAGCAGCTGATTACCGTAAGTGATGGATCATGGCTTACTGGCCACCGCCAAATGTGCAGAATAAGATGTTTAGACAGGAAATACATCATTCTAAGGTATGATTTAAACTATTTTCCATGGGTAGTGGTAATGGGTAGGATTTCTACCCCTGGAAATTTCCTTCTCTGGGATCTGATTTGAATTACTGTGTATAAGCCGACCCCCGATTTGCACTGTGAAATTTGGTAAAAAAAAAAAACAAAAAACCTCGGCTTATACTCAAGTATATACGGTACTTACATATGCTCACATTATACTGTACATTTATATGTTTACACAGAGGAATTGGAGGGGTAAAGTTGGAACACACACACAATCACACACAGCCTTGTCTATTTTAGTGATGCTAAAACTCTAGTTGTGTGTGTATGTGTGTGTGTGTGTGTGTAACGTGTGGTAAATGTGACAGATTTGTCTGAGGCTGAAGGGCGGTTTCTGTTTACTTTCAAATTTCACCAATAATGATCGGGTGATTAGGGTGTGAAGTCATTTTGGCTTCTATGTTGTGTTGTCCGGGAAGTGTGTGTGTGTGTGTGTGTGTGTGTCTCATGCTGTAGTTCAGCAGAGTGACAGCTTGGTGGGGTCAGGGTGTGTTTGGGTGTGAGGATATTCATGCAACTGACGTAAATTGTGAGACTGTGGTCATGCCGGTGATTACCACCAGTGGAGTTACCATCACAAACACACACACACACACACACACACACACACACACACACACACACACACAGATGCAGTACTTTGTCATAACCTACTTTACAAAAGTAAAATACAGTATATAACTCTCTCTCTCTCTCTCTCTCTCTCTCTCTCTCTCTCTCTCTC
>VXCM01002644.1:63870-101985 GCA_014773175.1 Lucifuga dentata
CCCCCCCCCCGTCAATTTTCAATTCAATTCAAAGGCTTTACTGGCATGAAAGTTTCAAAAGAACAAATGTGCCAAAGTATCAAAGTACAAATCCATAAAATATTTGAACAATACAATATATAAAGCAGGAATAAACACAAAAAAGTAAAATACAGTATATAACAGTATATAACTCTCTCTCTCTCTCTCTCTCTCTCTCTCTCTCACTCACANCACACACACTGGTCTAGACGGCCTGGCCACATGAAGAGAGCAGCAGCCGCAGACTGAGTCGTGTCTGACCCCCTGCAGAGCCGAACAGGAAGTGTCTAACGTGACGTGACAGGAAAACTCTGAGCACCAACACAGCCGTCCACTACAAAGTGCTATTGACAACCAATGACATCACAGCGGTTAGCGCAGCGCTCCGTGCACAACTCCATGGAAGACAGTCAGCGAAACATAAGCCGTCCTGTCAAAGTCCATTTTTACCATCAGTGATATGTGGATATTCAGGAAAGGAAAAATTATAACAATTCAGAAATGTTTGTGTTCAAGCTTCACGGAAACAAGTACTGTATATACTCGAGTATAAGCTGAGTTTTTTTTTTGCTTTTTTTATTTTACCAAATTTCACAAAGCAAATTGGGAGTCAGCTTATACACAGTAATTCAAATCAGATCCCAGAGAAGGAAATTTCCAGGAGTAGAAATCCTACCCATTACCACTACCCATGGAAAATAGTTTAAATCATACCTTAGAATGATGTATTTCCTGACTAAACATCTTATTCAGCACATTTAGCAGTGGCCACTAAGCCGTGATCCATCAGTTAAGGTAATCAGCTGCTGAAATAAATATCACGTTTACCGGTTCGTGGATTATTTTCAGAAAATCACAGGAATACTATGACAATACCCAGAAAAACAGGTAATTTACTAAACAAATAAATTGATGGAACAACATCAGGAGGTCGGCTGAGGGAATTCCAAAACTCCGTATGGAGGAATGTCCAGCACATAGACAGGCTCACATCAACTCAGGTACAGGATAATTACTGAAAACATGTAATGGGTGAGATAAGCACCGTGATAATTATAGCTCATTTGTAAAGCTTTCCTTACCTTCATCAATGCGATTCAGATGAGGAAGGGGAGTCTGGAAAACTTAATGTTAGCTAATGTCACTTACAGTAATCAGCTGTTTACCGGTACTGGTACGTGGATTATTTTCAGAAAATCACAGGAATGCTATGACAATTCTCAGAAAATAAACAGGTAATTTGCTCAACAAATAAATAGATGGAACAACATCAGGGGGTCGGCTTATATGCGGGTTTCTTTAAAAATCTAAATTTGCAGGTTAAATACAGGGGTCGGCTTATAGTCGAGTATATACGTAAGCTGTAGGTTTAGGTTGAGGGAGAAGGTATATGCTGCAGGAAAGAACGGGTTGTGTAGAAATGTACAAAACATATTGTGTGGTGATAAAATGCCGATCATAGTATCATGACGATTACAATCCGTTTTATAATCCCCAAGTGCCAGAAGCACCTGGATCCTGAGTGTGAGAAAATAATGCGAGAGTCCAGACGCGATCATCTCCGACTCCATCCGATTTATTCCACAGACAAACTTCACACGTACACACACCTGTGACTTCAGTCAGTCAGCGACACACACACACACACACACACACACACACACACACCATCCCCTCCGAACATCCTCAACCACAGGTTTAGGATGGTTGCCACAGCGACCTTAAACTAGGGTAACCAACATCCTGTTCGTCCATTGCCCCTGCAAGGCGCTGCAGTTGCCATGCCAACTCCTCATGTTGTTTTCGTGATATTTGGGCGCGTGGCGTCTGAGGAGGCATGGCGCGGCTGTGACATCAGCACTATTTCATGACAACTGTGGGATAGAGCTGCTGAGCAAGGCAGACCTTTAAATCATGGAATATGTCTTAATGTGTCTTCAGAGAGACCCCCCCCCCCCNCATCCCCCCCACCTCTGATGGCTTTAACATCCACAGACCTCAGGCTAACCTGGTAGAATGTGTGTTGTGTCTACGTGTCTCTCTCTCTCTACTTCTGTCTTTCTGTCTCTCACACTTTTATTGTGTCTCCACGTTGACTGAAGGTGTGTTTTAACCTTCGGGTTCATATGATGGGTGTCACAGCGGATGGGGGAGGGGCGTTGCTGTGTGATTTGTGCGCTTGACTGTTGCCATGAGTGTCAGTGGAGACAATTGGCCATCGTCTGGACCACAGCAGGACAAACCAGGACATGTCTTGTCTAGGACTGTGTGTGTGTGTGTGTGTGTGCGCGTGCAGTTTCATTCAGTTTGTCCTCATCGTTCCCTCTCCCTTGGAGACAAAAAACCTGCATGCCAACATTACATCACCTCAATGAAGTGTCAGTTTAATATCATATAACATGATACTGTATAACAAATGAAAGTAGCAGTGAATTATAAAAAAAAAAAGAAGCTTAACTTTTATGATTTAGGATGATATATTTTCTCATGTAAGTTAAAATAACTCATAAAAATACTTTAAAAAGAAAAGAAAAAGATCCACAACCAAGATTCTGGGTTGTAACTGCGTACTTTTAAAGAATAGCTTTATTAAAATAATGTATAAATTCAGTGCATTTTATCTTTTTTTTACGCTCTCTTTGTCTTTTAGAATCACGCCCTCTGTCCGTCCCGATGAAGGTGATGCCTGAAACTGCAGCAGCAGAGCCATGGAGCAGCTCAGAGGAGAGGATGAAGGAGCTGATAGCACAGGCCTGGGATGCTGTGAAACGCCTGACGCTACAGGTACGACAGACCACGCCCATATAGCAACGTGTCCCAGTTTTTGATGTTATTCATCATCCACTTATCTGCAGAAATTCACTATTCCTTCTCTGATTGGTGCAGCAGAGGAGCTGGACTGAGGCAGAAGCTTGTATGTAAATGTTACGTGTGCTCAAACTTCCTGCTGCGTGTCATAAACAACAGCATGGAAACAGTTAAAGTTACTTAAAGTGACGCCTTACCGTGTTAATCGTGGCATAAATTTTGATTGAGTCAGCATAGTCGATATAAAACAAGAACGAAGTGGATGTACAGCATGCATTAATAGGAAAGAAAAATTAATATGAAAGAAAAAACAACAAGAAATGAGGAAATAATTTGCACGAGGACACAAAAGTTAAGAAAATCCAGATTAATCAAAACATTATAATAAAAATAAATAAATACATTATAAAAAAAAGAGAAAGGGGGACAATATTGTGGCAGCCCAAGTCAGTCAGTCACAGTGAGGTTAATAAAGATTATACAGATGTTACACATCAGGTATCAATATTTAGGTAAAAAAATGTGTACAAACGTGCCACAGGGAAATAATTTTATGCAGATATGGTAACAAAATAAAAAGTATTTCCTCATATAGGACAGCAAAGGGCCACATATCTTTTTAAACCTGATTTTCTCCAGCTTAATGGAATCAAATCCACATTTAAAGCAGAGAGCATAAGGAGGCGATGGTGGCTCTGATTTTTTTAGACTTTATTTTAGTCAGATTTTAGTAGTTGTATGAGCGGTCATAAACCAGCTGCATAAAGGTAATCTGTGCAGTTTCCTTTTAAGAAAACACATTTTTATTTGCATTCAGTGGTTCTTGCCATGTTCAGAGGTGGAGATCCTTCCTCGTGCAGTCACCTCAGATGATACAGGAGTGTGTGTTTAAAGAAGCTCTGTGTGGAGGCTTCACGTCATTTCTGGTGGCACATTCATTTTATTGAACTCAGCTGCCTTCAGACTTGTCAGGATTGTCTCCAGCTTTCTCAGAATGAGGTTTACCAAAGTGTCCAGTCTATCATTTCAAACTTTCTTGATGCCTTTTAAAGTTGGTAGTCTTCTATGCTGGGTGCTGTGACCTTAAATGTATACCATGCTATATTTTGAAGTTTGGACTGTAATGATATATGATTGTCAACTGTCCCAAATCAACTACAGAGACCACCAACCCCTTCTTCCTGTTTTCCTCCTTTTCTTCACTGTTGGAGGAACAAACTCAGCCAAGCCCGGCTTAGCTCTGGCTGTGGCTGTGACCATATGGCTTCCAGGGACCTCTGTTAGCTGTTAACACATTAGCCTGTTTTACATACAGAAACATACGTAGTGTCTCATGTCTCTTTGTGGCTGGCTGACTTTCTGGATGACTGGCTAGTTGGCTAGCTGTCCCCCGTCTGTCTGTTTAAGCGTCTAACTGGATAGTTAAGTGGTCCCATTGTGCGGCTGCTTGCTGGATCTCGGCTGAACCAGTTAGCAAATCCCACATCACAACCAGCTCCGTCTGAAGCATATCAGGAAGTGCTGACAGGTTTCTGACAGCTTGGTGCAGAAACAGGACATCAGGGTACACACACACACATCTGTCTGTGTGTATCTGTGTGTGTTTGAGTGCATGCATGCAGTGGTAATGAGTTTTTTCTAGGGCTGTGAATCGATTAAAAAAATTAACTAATTGATTGCACATTTTTTGAAGAGTCGACGCTGCAATGCAGTAAAGCTAAAGTGAGGCTAAAAGGCTGTGAAGTTCTTGTTTCTCTGTTTTTGATGAATAAATCCACCATCTCAGTTAAAACGACACGCTGCTTTCAACAAGAGCCATCCGCTAACTTTTTAAAGTAGAATTTTCCATCTAAAATTCTGATCTTTTTCCTTCTCCATAATTAGCGTGAGCATATAACATTAGCCACAGGAAGTGGGGGAAAAACGCAAGCATTAGCATAGCCTCAGGAAGCGAAAAAACAGCTGCATAATAGTATTAATTTTTAAAAATGCATTAAACAGTCCACATTAATTGCAAAAATTAGTGCATTAATTTTCCCAGCCCTAGATTTTTCTTTTTCTTTTTTTTTTTTTTTTTTTNTTTTTTTTTTTTTTTTTTGCCAAACTTTTGCACACTCTCACTCTTCAGATGGTCCAAAACAGGATTCCAGATCCTGTTAAATATGTTAGATTTGTCCTCATTTTGAAATTGCAGTCTTTCCAGGTGTAATGTGTTTGCCATTTCTCCAATCCACCTTTCATATGTGGGGACAGTGTCCATTATACAAACACTGTCAGATTAAGTTTTTTTGCATTCGCCATAGCATATGGGCATTTTGTCTTATTAAATGGTCTGTATCGTACCAATGAGCACATTTATATACACAGAGTATTTACTTCTTACTTACTTTTTTACTAACCCGGTTCTGCTCATACTGTCCTCATGAGAGACTTGTTTGGAATGTCCGGCTTATTCAGTATTAAAACTGGTTATTGTGGCGTGGAGTCATTCCATACAGACTGAGGCACAAACACCATTTTGATATGAACAGAACATCATTTCACAGGAATAACAATTTACCAGGATTTTGTTTTCACCCATTTTTAGGTTTGGACTAATATATGTCAACAGGACAGTGCAGAAATTTCCCGTTAACAGGTCTGTTCGTGACAACAGGCGCGCTCAGTCAAAAGGTATTTTAAATGGACAATAAATAAGTTAAGCTAAAACAGTCTGTAAAAGGAACAGGGCTAATAAACGGGCTTATTCCTGCATGTAAACACAGCCAACGATGCAGAAGCCCAACAACCATTCTCAATTCATCTTAATTCTTATTGCTAGGACCACACAAACAGTTGTCGCTCAAACATGAAAGAGAGTATGACGCATTTGAATTGAAAGAATGCTCCAGAACTTTGGTGCCATGTCAGCCAATTGAGCTGTTTACAGTACTTCCACAAAAGTTAACTCAACCCTCTAATAGTTTGCTGAGCCCGTCATTGCCTCCACTTTCTCTGTCCCCTTCGGCTGTGTGACTCGGACCACACCACGTACTGCAGCAGCAATTAGGAAACAGGCCGCCCTGTTGACATCGGAGTGGAAGCGGACCAAACCGACCGACCCGACAGCTGGTACCCCGGGCCTTGGATATCCCCAAACCTAAACCACTCCATTTATTTTAGTGTGGTGTAAACAGAATACCTAATGGCTCACACTTCTGCTGCACATGTGCCCAATTTGGCATGAGGGGGCTTTCTTTTCCGTCTTTTGCAGAGGAGGAGAGATGAGCAGGGATGGTGGGGGCAGGAGGGAGAATGTTAGAAAAGTATTTATTATTCTACGGCTCCTGAGACCACTTAAAGCTGAGATGGCTGTTTAAGGAATGAGAACACGTGATAGCTGGCAATTGTATAAATTGTTTTGAGAAATCTTTGAGTTTTCGTCTCAGATGAAGTCATGATAATCTGTCGCTGGAGTGTGACGTGACTTCTTTCTGATGGATTCATATCAGTCGGTCGCAGATGCTAGCCTGTAGCCTCGCTCTAATTAGAATAGCTAAGGAAATAATGCTAATACAGAATAGATCCAGGGCACGATGTCGATGTTTGTCATTTATTCCACAAGTGTCAGCAGTTCTAGAATAGCAGAAACCGCCGAAAGCAGGCGTTTCACTTCATTTATGTATTTTCATTTTATTATCATATACTCGGATCATATACTTTAATCATTCGAGGTCTAATGCACTTTGCTGCATCATCCCTTATCTTACCTCAAAAACAAAATAACCGCAAGAAATCTGGGTAAGCAGTTCTGTAATGGGGCACAGTTGGACTGTGCATTTCATTCTCTGCCCTCAGATTTATCTTAAATAATGCCGTATCCCACTGAGAGGCGAAAACCAGAATAACAGCTGGAAAAAGCAGAACACGCACTGTTTCTATTTGTAGCCTTCTACGCTAAAATGATTCTTTACACCATACTTGTCTTCTTCAATGACAGGCGTAGTTAGCAGTTATTCCCGGTGATGTCCCGTCATGTGTGGTTAAGGCACAGATTATTATCTGAATCCATGAGTGTCACGCTCTATCTGTGGCGGAGCGCTCAACCAAAACCCAGAAACAACTTGAGCCACGATTCCTCCATAACTTCAAACTAAGTACATTCCCGTCTCTTTTTCATTTCGTAAGACCCTCTTCTCCTGTTACCTCTGCGGGAAAGATAGACGGTTTTCACCCCGCGATGAAAATGGCCAAAATATTATTCGTAATCCATTCAAAAACCATCAGAGAGCTTCCTTTAATCTCTTCAAAAACCTGTCAATGATGAAGACAGATGGCTGACTAATGCTGGAAACAGACCGTCTGAAGGAGAAACGGCTCAGTTTACACACATAGCTGTGAGAATCACTGCTTGGAGGAATAGAGGATCTCACACCACTAAACAGTAGTTCCATCAGTTTAGAGGTTTCTCTTAAAAGATGGACTCAGAACGCTGTAATCTTCACATAAAGGAAGTACTTCCACATACAGCAAAAGATCCAGTGTCTCTCGCAGCATGGCGGAGGTAAGACGGGCTACCATCCAAGCTGATGCCCCCAGATCATACAGTCTCCGTGACCATTTCACACAGCACGGATGATCTGAGTGTGTTTTCTTCCTGGAGAGGCAGGGCTGTAATTTGTGTAGGTGGTGTTATTGCAGCAGTCACTTCAGATTAGAGCTGAAGGGCTGTCGTGTAATTGTCACTCTGGCCACAGTGGCCTGGCATGTCTTGAAATGGCCACTCACTCTCAGCCGTGGAGCTCTGACCCTCAGCCTGACTGCTTTCTATTCACTTCAATTCAATTCACTTCACTTTATTAATCCCACAGGGGGAAATTCATTTGCTACCAAGGGCATCAGCATGTAAAACAGACAAAGTAACCATAACAACAATAAAACAATAAAACGACAAGGCCGTTAAAACATGATTAAAGGCTAAAAAAAAAAGAACTAAAAGTGATCATTAAAAAATTTCACAGCTGCTGGAACAAAAGACTTCCTTAATCGTTCAGTTGAACATCAAGGCGTCACCAGTCTTCCACTAAAAGTACTTCTAAGACTGTTAAAAATGTCGTACAGTGGATGATCTTTATGCTTTAAGAGTGTGTGTAACTTAGCTTTACTTTGCTTCTGCAGTATTACTTCCAGTGAATCACGAACAGAACCAGCTTTTTTGATCAACTTATTGATCCTATTTCTGTCTTCTAAGGTAATGGTACGACCCCAGGAAAGCACAGCATCAAAAAGAACACTAGCTAAAATTCCTTGATAAAAAACCTGAAGGAGTTTGTTGCAGACATTGAAGGACCTAAGCCTAAGGCCTAAGTTGCCTAAAGCCTCATTTATGCTTCACGCTAACTACACGTACGCGCACTTAAAATGACTGACACACGTTTTTAGCGTCGATTTGTGCACGTCATCCAGAATTAATGTGAAGCAAGAGACAGGGCAGTACCTACAGAAACCACAGGGGGCAGTCTTGTGAACATTTGTCGTGATGTGAGCCGCACATGCAGAGCCAACAAGTAAATAAACAATGTTTATGAACTGCGGATAAAAATTAGCCTTCTTTTGGCTAAATCCGATGATTTATACCATGGCTGTGCGTGATGCTAATCAATGTAGCTAGTCCCTAAAAACTAAATAAATAAATGAAAAGTGTGCAGTTGTATTTTACCTGTGCACAGATAACCGATGACAGAGGAATGGCTGCAAGTTTTGAGGAGAAGCTGATCGGCCACAGGAAAGCCGATCTCGTGTACTCTATAAGCTGACCCCCTGATTTTTTTTAGATTTTTAAAGAAACCTGTATATTGTTCTATCATTGTATTTGTTTAGCAAATTACCTGTTTTTCTGGCTATTGTCATAGTATTCCTGTGATTTTCTGAAAATAATCCACATACCGGTAAACATATTTATTTCAGCAGCTGATTACCGTAACTGACCAATCACAGCGGAGCTTACTGGCTGCTGCAAAATGTTTTGTCAGGAAATATCTCACTCTAAGATATGATTTACTATTTTCCAGATGAAGATGATTGGGTGAGTGCTCTTTATGTTTGTTCGTTGCTGTAAATGCTTGTGTAGCTTAACCCTCCATGGCTGCTAACTTGTGTCTGTATCAAGTCACGGCGCCTCACATCGCCGCCTGGCGGACAGAGCGTTAACCCTCCAGATCTACGTTAATTAACTACGGAGGCCAGTATGGACACAATTACGCTCACGACACGCGACATGAGCGCATGCTTTGCATTTTTGTTTAGACAAGCTTTTAGGTCGTCACTTTCTTTTTATGATTTTATTGCTCTTAGTTGGTATCTTTTATTTATTGATTTTTACAGTTTCTTGATTTTATGTATTGTTTTTTATTGTTTTATATTATTGCATGTGAAGTGACCTGTTGTCTATGAAAGGTGCTATACAAATAAAGTTTATTATTATTATATATTATTATGTGTAGGTGTAGTTAGCATGAAGTATAAATGAGGCTTTAGAAAGAATAATTGTGACTGAGCCTTCTTAAGGAGGACATTAGTATTGTTTTTCCTGTTCAATTTATTGTCTAAACTACATGCTATAGCTACATGCTGTCTGTTGCTTTCCTTCCATCTGAAGCGTCTTCTGAGCCCTCATTTTACATCTCCTGTTCTTACCTGTTGCTTCCCTATTCTCTTTCTTTTTCATTTCCTTCACCCAGTCACCTCCTCTCCTCCCCACTCTCCCTGAGGACACCCATGTTCTCTCTGGGCCCTGATAATAATTGCAAGTGATGAGGATGGTGATTCTATTTCAGGAATTTTGCAATAATTCCTTCTATTTAACACATGAATGTGTTCAGTGCTGGCAGAGGAGCACGTTGCTACCAAAACTGAAATGGGATCTGCTGAAACAGAGAGACTGTTGCCATGGAAAAATGAAGTAACACTGCTCCCTGCAGCTGCCATGCATTAATGAATAGGTTTTTTTGGGAGAGAAAGAAAGGAAAAGGGAAAGAGGAGAAAAAGGCAGGGTAAAAAAAAAAGGTAAAGTGATAGATGAGGGGGGTAAGAAGGGGGCGGGAGAAAAAATGGGCAGAAGGTAAGGGTGAAGGGAAGGAAAGCGAGAGATAGAGAAGAGTGTGTGTAGTGTATGTTTGGTGTGGTGAGGAGTGAGCGAGCCAGATGGTTTCCATGAACAGGATCTGACCCCCGGCTGGAGTGCCTGCCTTCTACAGGCACATTACTTCATCCTCTGCACCCTCCCTTCATCCTACTATCCTACACTCACCCCTCCTCATCCTCCCCGTCGATGTCAGAAGTCAAATTTGTCAAATGATTTGCAATTACATTGTAATTTGTGGCACTTAAAACACCATGTTTCTTTGAGAATCATAAATCACCAGCAGGTCAAAACTATCCACCTGACCTTCTGACTTCCTAGCTTAAGGTGTTCTATGCTAAACGTATACATTTATTTCAGATAAGCAATGTAAAAGTTCGGTCAGTTTCCAGGTGTAGCTATGAATTGATGTCCTGAGGTGTCTTGGCCGTGTGTTTATGGTAAATGACATGATGGACGATAAAGCTTCATCGTAGATCTCTCTATGTTGATTTCTTCAACTTTCCCTGGAAAAAAAAAAAAAAAAAANAAAAAAAAAAAAAAAAAAACTTCTCTGTGGAAAGTCATCATCATAAGTTCAGTCTTGGTTCCATCACGCCATAAAATCTCATTTCTCACGGCCTGAGAATTCTTTAGGTGGATTTTGACAAACTCAAAGTTAGGAATGGTTTCTGTTGAGCCACTTTACCACCAAGGACCTCTGGAGTTCTGGTACTGGGTTCTTGGTCCTTACTATAGCCCTTCTTCCATATTATTGCTGATTGGCCGGTTCTCAGAAGAGTTTTCATGGCTCCAAAGTTTTTTGATTTAAGAATGATGGAAGCCGCTGTGCTGTTCTTTAATCTTTAAAGGTTTAAAGGTTCCAGCAGTACCTTTTCTCCTGTTTGTACTTTGACACAGTGTGGATACTTCCTGTGACCTCATGTCGTGGTTTTTCCTCTTACATGTAGACTTTATTCATATTGTAGAAACATCATCCATAGAAATAAGATGCACCTGAGCTCAGTTTATGTTGTCATAGCAACGGCTCTGAATGCTTATAGAGATATTTGTCTTTTGTTTTCAGTAAATGGCTGCAAAATCTGCTGCTGTGTCAATACACTGATATTACATCACATAGACACAAACATATCTGCACACATAGATACACATACACACATAATTGACCCTCTTTCTGTGCTGGACAACAAAAATGCTCATCAAGATCTCTCCTGTCTGTACCTTCTTCAACTCTAGAGGCCTATGAAATGATTTTCTTTAGACCAGAAAGGTCTGAAACGCTGCAGGAATCCTGAGTTAACACAAAATTGCCTCAACAGTTAAATTTTAACGGAAGGGAAAAAAAAAAAGCTGTATGTTTTTTACTCAGACGTCCAGAATGTGTTTTGGAACGCACGTTGGAGCTGAATCTGGTAAAAATTTTGGTCCTTCCATTTTACCCTTGGTGCTGTGACAGAGAAGAAGTCGTGCCAAGCACAAGTCGTAACAGATCAGCAGAAGTTTACAATAGCCCAGTTTAGCCTACTTGATCAGGACACACCACATAAATTGATATACAAGAAAATGTGCCAGAAATAGCCAATAAAAGCTTTTTATATTGGCGATCCATCACCAGCTGAGCCGCTCCAACTTGGCGTAGTATCACATAGTGCTTAATCACACTCAGCTAGCAAACGTGTGCAGCTACTGCTAACCGAGCCAGGCGGGTATCGTACACCTGGCCTAAAGTCCTGCTGAGCCCGTTCTCCAAATATCAAACCAGCACAGCTCTGGTCATTAGCACGCTCTAACTAGCATTCCCTAGCTTGACCTGACCACCCCTAAGACCCCATCTGTAGCGGCTCACAACGTTGTGGCGGTGGTGGAAGCGTGATCATATGAGATTATGGGTGGGGTGTGGGGTGGAGGGGTCCAAGAAGGCCACTGTTGGATCAATAAACGCAGCGATCAAAGTCGCAATTAACCCACCGCACTAACACAAACAGCCAGGCCAGCAGAAACAAACAAAGCCTTCATGTCACCTAAAGCGTTTATTTTTGCAGATTTCCACCTCGGCCGGGGAGACCTCCAGCGCTTGTCAGCTTCTGTAAGCAGTGTTAGGAAAGAGGAATGCGGGGCCGCAGGGATGGCGGGCTGCCTGGCCATGCGGCCGTGCCAGGCCACGAGCTTATTGCTTGCGGTGGCGTGTGGGTGAGACGGAGCCTATCTGTTGTCAAGAGGGATCACACTCAAATGCCTTTCTCATAGACATCAGGGAGCGAAAAGCTGATTCCTGAGCCAGAACTTAATGTGTGTGTGTACACTGATTCACCACAACACACACATCTGCAGAGTGTCATCCTCAGATACACACATTAATCATTCTAATTTACGGGGAGACACTATTTACACTATTACACCCACTGCACCAAATGCGTTTTTTGGACAGAGCTGAAAACATGGGGGGATAAGCAGAAAGATGAGGGGCAGAAGGTTAAAGTGGGCGGGGTATCCAGAGAGAGGGGGGAGGGGCTCTGTGGACCTTCTGTCTTCATTTGACTGGCCACTTAGGAAAGACAGAGCGTCCTGTCCAGTGCAGGAACAGGAAGATTACGTTTGGAGCTGTATCAGGTTTTTCAAAACAAAAGGATGTGTTTTCCGTTTGCTGCCGATCCCTCCGCTGAGAGTTTTCTGCTCTGGAGTTGCAAATGTTTTCACCGGGGATGCTGGGAGGGTGTTTCTAATTTCCTCTCCTCTATCTCTGGGTGATTTCCTGTGTCGTGGCGTGTGTGTGTGTGTGTGTGTGTGTGTGTGTAAAAAATGTCCAAGAAAAAAATGGGAGATGTGTGTGATAGTACGTCTCCGTGTCGCTACACGCAGTGTGTGATTGTGCATGTGTGCTTAATTCAAATATTCTGTTCCTTCAGATATTTAAAGGAGCATACTGGTGATTTTTGCAAGTTTTAGCCCAATAAATACAACTCGCATACATGTTATATTATTAGCAACCATTTTCCAAAATATATTACCGAAGATGTAAATATTAGAATTGCTTTTCCTACCTTCCAGATGCCATTGGTTTAAGTTCATTCCAGTACGATATAAAAATCAACTTGAAACTTGAAACTCAGAGACTTGAAACTTGCTGAAATAAATAATCCATCATAGTGAACATGATATGTTTTAGAGGTTTTTTTGTCAAATTTGTCAGTGAACACCAGCCCATTTATACAATTAAACAAAAATTAATTTAACCGATCCAACACAGAGCTGCATAGAAAATGTATGTCTCCGCCAGGAAATATAGTCCCAGGAGAAAACTGCTTTTAGCGAGAAATTAGAATGACTGTGCCTTCTACAATCACGTGTAAGTGTTAGCAGACAGAACACTGAAGTTTAAGGTAGGCGTATCACCTGAATATTTGATTTTGAAAGATATAGGGGATTTGAAAAAATAACACAAAAACTAAAACATTTTTATGTTTTGGAGAATAGTTAGCAGTAATCTAACTTGTATGCGGCTAGTATGTAGTATTTATTGGGCTCAAACATGCAAAAACTACTGGTATGGTCCTTTAAGCATTTAAGCATGTCTTCAATGTTTCACTTCCCTACAGTGATTTGAAAACAGCAGATTTGACTTCTGCACAGCAAGAAAAATGGCAAGACGTGTGTTATGTTGCCTGTGGTGAAGTTAGATGACTGTAATTAGCGCTTTCAGATTTACCGATTATCAATTTATTAGATAATAAAACCAACAGATGAACTCTGGTTTTAAACAGGAAACTAGAATAAACAGGTTCACACACGGGACGAGTAGAAGTTAAGAACAGTTCAGATATGATGAGTTATTGACTCATCAGTGAACACCCATTTACACACATTAAAGGACCATACCGTCCATTTTGCATGCGTGAGCCTAATATATTCAATTTTCATACATGTTATGTTACTGACAATCATTTCCCAAAGCATACTACTGGAACAGTGAATTAAAAATGTTTTTCCTACCTTCCAGACCTCCATTGGTTTCATTTCATTCTGCTACGCTATTAAAATCAACTTGATACTTGAAACGTTCTTGGGATAGGTAATCTATCATCACCAACAAGACATGTATTCAGGTTTTTTTAGAAGTTATGTAATTTTAGTGTTTAAGCTCAATAAAAAGTGTGGAGTGAATGTATGCCTCCACCGGGGAATATAGTCCCAAAAGAAGACCTGCGTTTATGGAAAANAAGGACCGTGACTTCATAAGGCTGTGTAACTATTAGCAGGAGAAACATGGATTTTTAAGGTGGGTGTATCACTTGAATATTTGATTTTGAAAGATTAAGAGATTTTGAAAAATATCAGGAAAGCTGAAATACGGTTTTATCCTTTGGGAAATGATTGTCAGTAACATAACATGTATGAAAAATGAATATATTAGGCTCAAACATGCAAAATGGTGGTATGGTCCTTTAAGTAGAAACTCCCTGCAACCTATTGATGTCGGAAGCATTTATCTTAGAAGAAACTAAAGTCCTGAGGAAAGTGTTCTGCACCGTCAGATGAAGTCCCTCTTCAGAGCAGACAGGCTGTCCTCCATCTAACTTGCTGCTCTGTCATTTACTGGCGAGGCTGGCGGATCCTAAGAGCCTCCTGCGGTTATATTGGCTTTTTCCACATGGCCCCAGCCTTTTAAACCTTAAGTGTGTTTGGCCCTGAGCTTCCTCTCTATTAGAACCTGCTCTGCTGGAACCAGATAAACCATCTTCACGAAGAAATGCTACACAAGACAGATCACACACTCCCACTGCTGCAGAGGGGAGGAAGTAAGGGACAGTTTTTTGGGGGGATAGTAAGACTGCAGCATTTGAAACAGGGTCCACACACACACAAACACACTGATTCTGGCTGATTCTGAGCGCTATCTGATTGAGCAAGGAAGTGAGGAGGAATAAAACTGAACAAAATGTGCAAAAAAAAAAAAAATGGAACAATCCCATTTTTTTTCTGTGATGTTATGCCAGGCAGGGATGAGAAGGAAGAAATAAATTAAGAAAAAAAAAGTTTTAGGCATCTTACCATTTAATCAAAATACCCTCCAAATGGAGATTTTTCAGGCTTTTATCCTTCATGTTTTTTTTTTCATTTTTTTTTCTTTTTTAGCTAAGTTGTCTCTTTTCTGGCAGTATTTATTTATTCCTGACAGCATATGCTAGCTTCCTGATCCAGCATCCAGAATGCATTAGTGCCTGAGTGATTATAGGAGATCAAAGTGTAAGAAGATCCTTGTTCGTTTGGAGGCCTGAGAGGGACGGATCAGGGACTAAGTCTCAGGATAAGCAGTGGTCACCTGCTAAAAAAAAAGCCAGGATGTCACTCAAAAATCACTGCGGCTTTCAGTCTTTTAGTTTGTACTTTTATCCTGTGTTTGTTAGTGTACATGTTAAGGCCTGATGCGTGCTTAGCTCGAACACAACACGGACGTGGACGCTGCCAAAATGCATCGTCTGCATGGCTTTCACGCTTTGATGAAAATCGTGCATGAAGACTGACCTGTTTATCTGGTTCTCTGCTGCATGAATTGTGAGATCTAGCACCAATACTGGCTCTTTAGCTTTGCTGGGATCCCCAGTTCTTGGTTTGGTCTTTTTTTCTAGCCTTCACATGTCGGTCATGTAGATTTTTTTCTACTTTATGCGACGTGAATGTTCCTGGAACCCCAGACTGCAGGTTATCTCCTGCCAGGAATTGGCAGCCATTCCCGTCTTGATAATCCCTCATGTAGGAATCATTTAGGTACTTCCTCACCTCCTCTGACAGTCGCTCATCGAAGTTGTTCACCATTGTTGTTTTTTTCACTTGACGAAGCATTGATGAAGATACATTTTGTGAGCGACCCTCAAATGTGACCTCTGTGGTCAGCCATTTTGACCGCAATTAAGACCTAGTCCACACTAATACGGATTTTTTTTTAAATGGATATTTTCTCCCACTGTTTAAAAAAAAAAAAATTATGTCCACACAAGCATCATTTTACAAAATATCTCTGTCCACACGAGAACGCTCAAACGGCTACAAACGCATGCCGGGCCGTATCAAATAACAGTGAAGAACGTTCTGAGCATGCTACTTAATGTATTTCCGTTGGCGGCGATCGACCCGGCCTGATCCAAAACTGTCGTTTCTGGCAGACTTTAACCAGCGGACGCCGTGGACCCAGTAATATTGGGCGCAGCAGTTGCAGACGCCGTTGTCTGCTGGTAAAGTGCTGCAGCAATGCCGCTACCTGTAAATATACGACTGCTATTGCTAACCAAATTAAAGAAATCGTACATGGTTGGTTATTGTTTCTGGTGCATGCTCATTGCACAAAGCAACAGTTTGCATGCACGAGTTTAGTTCTGACGTCATCGTTTTCCAAAATCTCTGTTTTCCGTGTCCACATGGATACACAGAAAGAGGAGTTTTTAGAAATCTGCACTTTTGAAGCCATTTTAAAAAATCTCCGTTTTAGCGGCCCAAAACGCCATTTGTGTGTGGACGAGAGGCCAAAACACAGAGGAGAATATGCGTTTTGTAAAATATCCATATTAGTGTGGACAGGGCCTAAGTCACATTTTCTAAGCGTGTACTGTCACATCCACATCCGTGTTAAGCAGAAAAGACTGAATTAATGTAATGATGCAATGAGAGCACATTGCCTTTTACGGTACTAAGATATTCAGCTCTGTGTATTACTTCCAGGCAGTCTTCCTGTTCCCTGATGGCTGTTACTGTCACGTCTGTCACTCTCCTCTCTGAACCAGAGAAATCTCCTCCACTCATCAGTGATGCGCTGATGAAAGCCAGCGTTGAGTAAAATGCATCAGCAGGGTCTTCATAAGTACAAACACTCTCAGATTGTTTGCTCCGTCTCTGTCTGGATGCCAAACAGCAGGAGGAGGGATCCTCCAGTCAGGCTACTCTTAGGAAAGGCTTTTGTGGTGATTTCATGAAGAGGAGGAAGGACGCATCCCACTCATCAGGGCTGTGCCATTTCATATCATTCATGTAATACAATATAATGATAAAAATTAGTCATATGATATTGACAATTTTGTGGCGTGTAGACACATTTTCATAACATACACAAGAAGGAGAAACTAAACAAGCGTGCCCGAAGGTAGCAGGACAGCGACTGATGACAAATGAGTTGCTACATAAAGAGCTGTTTGTTTGGAAATCTTCAGCTAAGCTAACGGCTAATAGGCAACGGTGGAAACAACAAATTAGTTTTACCGCCTGAAGCAGAAACACCAAAGAGAATACCAAGAAAATCACGACGCAAAACACGCAGGAAGTGACATGATTCAGTCAAGCATAGCTGGAGTGTTAGCTAGCTATGCTAACCGTTAGAGAAAAAGCTAACGATGGTTGAAATTTGCGAAGCAGTGACTTTTAGTCTCGTTAACGATATGACACCAGTCCAAATAGTAGAAAAAGAAGCTTTAAGCTGCTTTTAAAAAAAATTAACCATGATAAAACATCCTGATAAAGAAATATTTAAACATTGTTCAATATAATAATAATAATAATAATAATAATAATAATCATAAATAATAATAACTTTATCTATATAGCACCCTTCAAAACAGAGTTGCAAGGTGCTTAAAAATATATATCCGATTTTAACACATAATGAAAAGGCAGTTTAAAACAATTCAAAACCACACCATAAAACAATGAAAAGGTAGTTAAGAGAGAAAATAAATTTTAAAAAAATAATAAAGTAAGATAAACAGTTAATAAGAACAGTTACTACAGTTAGATGAAGGCCATGCGATAGAAAGAAGTCTTGAGACAGGTCTTAGAAGAAGATGCTGAGTGATGCTGAGGTCCGGCAGGGAATTCCATAATTTAGGAACACAAATAGCAAAAGCCTGTCACCTTTGGTGACAAGGCGAGATTTGGGAACCACCAGAAGGTTCCTGCCAGAGGATCTCAACGATCAGGCTTGTAGAAAGTTAAATGATAAGCAATAACATTTTAAAATCAATCCTAAAACTGTCAGGCAGCAGGTGAAGGACAGCGAGGACGAGGTCACTTCTCCTGGACCGCGTTAAAACCCGAGCAGCAGCGTTCTGAATTAGCTGAAGCCGCTGAATGTTTCTTTAGCTGATACCAGAATAAAGTGCGTTACAGTCATGGAGCCTGGAGGAAATGAAAGCGTGGATAACCTTTTCCAAGTCTTTGAAAGTCAGAAAAGTCTTAATCTTGGTGATCTGCCTCAGCTGAAAGAAACATGACTGCATGTATGAAGAGTTTCGTGTTAGCTTAGCGGCTACGCTCACTCTGCTGAGTTCTTTGCATCATTCTTGATACCATGCTATATTTACCGGTAATTAATTTTTTTTTTTTTTTTTCTTTTTTACGGCAGGTTCCAATGCATTTTCCCGCTTGAAACACATTTTCAAGCTGGAAAATGATCTGTGATTTTGTGTGTGCAGGTTTGTGTCTATGCAGGAACACATGACATGCCTGTGTGTGTGTGTCTTTGTAAGTGTGTAAGCATGTCATCTGAGCATGTTTTCACAGCGTAAGTCTGGCACGTGGCCCTCATAAGGACTTGATCGACTTCAATCTTTTTTTTTTTTTTTTTTNTTTTTTTTTTTTTTTTTTAACAGAGATTTCCTGGTCAAAATTGAAAAGTGTTTCCACTGTTTTTGAAGTATATTAATAGAGTGTGCTGTGAGTGATACCCCCTACCCCTGAATACACGCACACACATCCCTTCAGTGGGCCTCATTCACCAATATCTTTGTAAGTTTTTTCTTAAATTTGTTCTTAAGAAAGTTCCTACGTCGGATTCATGACATGTTATTAAACCGCGGAATTATTCGCACCTGTATTCTTAAATTGATGAATACCAATGTCCTCGTAAATTGCAGCCTGTTGTCTCTAATTAGCACAGGTAAATGCCCTGGAAATCCCCATAAAAGGGCATGACACCGCAGGGTCACCGCACTCAGGTGTAACACGGATTGAGAGGAGAAAGCAAAAAAAAAAAAAAAANAAAAAAAAAAAAAAACAAAAAATGCTGAAACGTAAATCTAGGTATGCATCACTCTCCGCAAACAAATCAACGTGCTCGCGGAAAATGTGCTCCCTCCTCAGCGCACGATCAGCAACGTCTTGCAGCAGCAGTAAATACGCCATTGTCCAAGTAAACGATGCAAAATAGGTCTATAAATAGCAACCAATCACTGATTATAGGGCGTGGTTCCCAATTAAAATAATTGATGTGGATGGAAGTGTTAGCGTTGCATATAGTTATTTTAAGAGACCATAATTCTTTGAAAAATGATGAAAATAGTTATTAAAAAATAAAACAAAAACATAATGTAATTCAGTTATATAATATTCAACAAATGTATACTCTAAAGAAAAATGCAATTATTTTGCACAATCATGTCAGCCCTCAGATGTAAGAGAGATTTCCAGAAGAAACTCCATGTTATTGGAAGAAATATCTGGAAATTGCACCGATTGAGAGCATCTTCCTGCTTCATTTGGCTTCCTTACCTTCAGCTGCCGTGTAGAAGCAACATCACCTCCTCTGCCTGATCAGGAATTCCAGGTTTACCTGAGAACACAGCCGTGTCGTGGCTGCAGGTGAAAGCGTTAGCTGAACATTTCCTGCTTTGTTGCGGTCTACATGTGTGAAAGCAGCTAAACGTGCTGCGCCATAAAGTAAAATAAACTTTATTGTCCTCAAGAGGCAATTTGTTGTACAACAGCAGCATAATCAAGACAATATGCAGAAGAAAACGAAACAAAAGAAAAATCAGGCAGAACTCTACAGTGATTCATTAATAAAACCGATGGCTGCTGGGATGAATGAGTGCTCGTATCAGTTAGTCCTGCACTGAGGCAATCTGTATCTTCTACCAGATGGAAGCAGCTGAAACTCTTCATGTAAAGGGCAGCTCGAGTCAGAGAGGACTAGTCAGGCTTTCCTAGTTGCTCTAGTCACGTGGAGCTGAGAGAGGTTTGTAAGATCAGTGCCAACTAACTTACTACATATCTTAACCATATTCCTCCGCTTACACCTGTTCTTTAAGTTCAGGCTCCGTACCAGCAGATCAGAAAGAAAGTCAAAACAGATTCAATTAAACAAGAATAAAACATTTTCATAAAAATATGTCCACATTAAAACTGTGGGGTGCAGGTAGCATCCTCCACTCCTCTACCTGTCCTGCAGGCAAACTGGAGGGGATGAAGAGCATCCTGCGCCGTGGTTAAAATCTCGTCCTTCACCAGCTTCTCAAAGGACTTCATCACGAGAGAAGTGAGTGCCACTGGTCTATAATCGTTAAGAGACATGGGACCGTATTTATGATTTGTCGTACCTGAGCCGTGTCCAGAGGCCGTCTATCTGTCAGTTTTCACTACACTTTTCTTCCACATTACCCTGAAACCCCACAGAGGGTAAAGTTGTGTAATAGATATTCCACACGGTAATTACGCTTCTGGCTTTCAGATATTATTTATGCCCATTTCTATTTTTAAATTCATTTCAGCATTTTCCTTTTGCCGCACTTGGAAAAGTTGCCTTTCCGTGGGTTTACCCTAAGAGAAAATAAAATTCCACTACCCTGTTATGGATAAAAATATAATTTAGTTTGCTGAGCCATATGAGTGTGTAGTAACACGGTAAATATAGATTCTACCTCCTGATGTAACAGTGTGATGTCAGCCTGGCATGCAAGACTTTATACATGCTTGCTGGTCAACATACAGTTTCCTAGTCACACAAAAATACACACAAACACACACAACGCAGCCTGCCTATCACACACACGCCGTCACACAGCCTAATGACTTCCAGCGTGTGTTTATTGGCCTTTAACAGAGCTGTTAAACAAAATGGTGGGGAATACCAAACATGACCCTGCACGACCTCAGCTGAACTGTTACACCTGACACACACACACACACACACACACACACACACACACACACACACACACACACTTTCCAGTTTGACCTTTGAGCACCGATCGCATTTAAAATTTTGTGATCTGTCTGCAACCACATAATAACTCTGACCACAAACTCTGCTTTCCCTCTGCTCCTTCCATAATCTGCTCCTCTCCTCTCCTCTCCTCTCCTCTCCTCATATCTCTCCTCTCCTCTCCTCTCCTTCCTCTCCTGTCCTCTCCTCTCCTCATATCTCTCCTTTCCTCTCCTCCCCTCCCCTCTCCTCCCTCTCTTCTCCTTCCTCTCCTCTCCTCTCCTCTCCTCTCCTCTCCTCAACATAATTACAAAGACTTTCCAGCCTGAATCAGTGCACGGTCATGGTGAAAGACCTGACCACAGCAGCCAGGGCTTCACAGGACAGAAAAAGAGAGAGGGATGGAGAGAGGAAGAGAGGATGGAGGGATGGAGAGAGGGAGGAGAGAAGGAGAGAGGGAGAAGTCGGAGGAGAGATGCTCTGACTGGTTATTGGCGGTGGTCAAAGTGGTGATGCAGTCGGACACTCTGACCTCAGACTATTTCTCTCTTCACATTTGTCAAAACTGTTTAACACCGCCACAAATTACACTATTTACACTCCACCACAAACACACACACTCACACACACACACACACACATACTGATTTCCATCTTTTTTTTTTTTATTTTGTGGATCATCCACTTTGTTTCTCTCCCCTGTCATTGCCCTCTGTTACCCCGTGTGTGGGGTGGGTAGTAACGAGTGTTTATGTGTGTGTGTGTGTGTGTGTGTGTGTGTTGATGTGTGTGTGACTCACAGCTCCAACACGACACCGCAGGGGGAAGCTTTGGAGAGGTCTGTGAGGTTAACCAGGGTGACCTGCTGTTAGCGGTAGCACGGCACTAGCAGGGCAGAGCATAACCAGCTGCTCCTCAGAGGGCTGCATGTTCAGATTTCTAGAAGGGCAACAAAAAAACAAAACTCAGAAACGGCATCCAGAGGTTTCTTTACTTTCTTTTTTTTTTTACTTGTCTTTTCAAGTCAGCTTTAGATGACTTGCTGATTTGATGCTCTGCAGGAGTTTTGATGGCGTCTTTAAGTGGCCGGTCGTTTGGTGTGACAGAGCTGAATGCATATTTCATGGTGGCAGTTGTTGGTGCAACTTCCTGTTTTGTTTGTCTCATGCATGCTGATAAATATCGTAATTCTATATTAATTTCTGTATTAAAGTATACGTGGTGTATCATCTTTTCATTCTTTTCCCATTTAATCTTAGTTCTACTTTGGACCATTCCAGCCATTTTGCATGTTTGAGCCTAATATCTTCATTCTTCATACATGTTACGTTACTGACAATCATTTTCCAAAGGATAAAACTGTATTTCAGCTTTTCTGATATTTTGATAAATCTCTTAATCTTTCAAAATCAAATATTCAAGTGATACACCCACCTTAAAAATCCATGTTTCTCCTGCTAATAGTTACACAGCCTTATGAAGTCACGGTCCTTTAAATTTTTCCATAAACGCAGGTCTTCTTTTGGGACTATATTCCCCGGTGGAGGCATACATTCACTCCACGCTTTTTATTGAGCTTAAACACTAAAATTACATAACTTCTAAAAAAACCTGAATACACGTCTTGTTGGTGATGATGGATTACCTATCCCAAGAACGTTTACAGTATCAACAAGTTGATTTTAATAGCAGAATGAACTGAAACCAATGGAGGTCTGGAAGGTAGGAAAAACATTTTTAATTCACCGTTCCAGTAGTATGCTTTGGGAAATGATTGTCAGTAACGTTACATGTATGAAAATTGAATATATTAGGCTCAAACATGCAAAATGGACAGTATGGTCCTTTAATCACTGAAGGGGTAGATTTTATTTTTAAGCTGTGTTTTTTCCTCCTGCAGCATTAAAAACACATTTAAATGTTTTCTGGCTCCACAAAGTGTAGCATGATTTGATCCAGTCCCAGATAAGATTAATCACAAGTATGGCTGCACAATTTGCTCATAAAATGTTTTGCTGCCATACATGTTGTGATTTGAACTAAAACAGGAGCAGGTGTAGTTAAAGTCGTGTGAGCTCTGCAGTCATTACGGTAACGGTAACGACACCTGAGGTCAGAATTGTAATCCTAGAGCCGTTTTTTTAGGTCTTCTATGGAAATCAAGTCACTCCAAACTGGCAGCATGCCTCACTCAGGGTGTTCATCGCCACGGCGTGTTCGGCGTGAAACGGTGAAGTAAGCGGTTTAGCAGCGATTTAGGTTTTACTGCAGTGACAGACTCCCCAGGAAAAGGAATGCAGCCATTTCAGGATTACCGTAATTACCACACTACCACTTTCATAATGACTTAATGTTGGTGTGCTCCTGACACACAGAAACACAGTATAATTATATAATTAATTAAAAAAAACTTTATGCCATTTCTGAAATTGCAAAAGGCCGCATCATAATTTGAATTTAATTTGATTAATTTTAGAGCACATTTCATTAGAGTTACAGTTAGTCCGCTTCTAGTATCAACTGTTATATATACAGTATTGCAGCTGCCTCTGATCTTGGTGTGTGTGTGTGTGTGTGTCAGTGTGTGTGTGTGTGTGTGTAAATGCNGCTGCCTCTGATCTTGGTGTGTGTGTGTGTGTGTGTCAGTGTGTGTGTGTGTGTGTGTAAATGCACAGATCACTTGTCTACCGTGTTGATCTAAATTGCTTTGCATAGAGAAATGCTAGCGTAGCTTTACTTCCTGCCCTTGCCCTCACACGGACTCATTCATGCATCGTTGCCGTGGCGACTTACAACATATCTTTGTCTTTGTGTTTGCGGCTTTTATTAGCTGTCACCAGAAACAAAAACATCTGGAAAAATATCAGAGCAAAGATTAGTTTTGTATCACCCAGAACTGACATGCCATTTTCTTTTCCATTACATACTCAGAGCCTTTGAAGCATCGCGGACCTTTTTTTTTTTTTTTTTTTTTTTTTGTGTGCAAACACGTAGAAACAGCGGTCGCTATGCCCAGTGGATGCCATTCAATTGTTGATTTTTTTCCTTTGTTGTCATCTGTGAGATGTTATCTGATTCTCGTGTTTGACTGTGATGTGGCGAGTCTCTTGCTAGTGTACACTTGACATCATCTGTGGTTGTGCATTGCCATGGGAACCAACAGCAAAGCATTTTAAAGTCCTAAACAGGCAGCACGAGGGTGTTGTGTCATCCATGCTGTCCAGACTCTGCAGCAGGTGTAACTTTAGAAATGTTCCTGTTGTAGCAGGATTTTCTGTTAAGACATTAGTTTTATGCTTTTTTCCCTTTTTATAATTTGATCAACTCAACCTTTACAAATTAACAAAATCTGAGCATGCATTTTCATCAGCGAGCATTTATTTCATTATTTCATATTCTCCTTTTTTAATTCATAGAAGGCTTTTGCTCAAAATTTGATATATGCTGGCAGGTTTAGCGAACCATCAGGAACAATGAAGGACTTTAAATAATTGAATACATCTTCAGTTTTTCATTGACAGTGATTCATTTGAAACAGCAAATATTAAAGTATAAAATTACGTTCTACCTGTTATGCTGGTTGAACTTAATATTTGTCTTTATATGTGGCAGTAATAAGCTTAAAGGACCATACCGACCATTTTGCATGTTTGAGCCTAATATATTCAATTTTCATACATCTAACATTACTGACAATCATTTCCCAAAGGATAAAACTGTATTTCAGCTTTCCTGATATTTTGCTAAATCTCTTAATCTTTCAAAATCAAATATTCAAGTGATACACCCACCTTAAAAATCCATGTTTCTCCTGCTAATAGTTACACAGCCTTATGAAGTCACGGTCCTTTAAATTTTTCCATAAACGCAGGTCTTCTTTTGGGACTATATTCCCCGGTGGAGGCATACATTCACTCCACGCTTTTTATTGAGCTTAAACACTAAAATTACATAACTTCTAAAAAAACCTGAATACACGTCTTGTTGGTGATGATGGATTACCTATCCCAAGAACGTTTACAGTATCAACAAGTTGATTTTAATAGCAGAATGAACTGAAACCAATGGAGGTCTGGAAGGTAGGAAAAACATTTTTAATTCACCGTTCCAGTAGTATCCTTTGGGAAATGATTGTCAGTAATGTTATGTGGATGAATATTGAATATATTAGGCTCAAACATGCAAAATAGATGGTATGGTCCTTTAAGCATGGTGGTATGCTGCTTTAAGCATTTGACATTCTGGAAAAAAATAATCAAAAGATCAATGAACTATGAAAACTATTATTTGTTGAAGCATTAAATATCAGCCATTTCTCCTCTTTTCCCAATTCTGTCCATATGTTCCTTATGCTAACCTCCTAAACACACTCATTCACCGAGTTTCCACCATTCTACAATGAAATAGTTAAAGGATTGAGCAAAGCTTGAATGTCGTTGCTGAAGAAAAAAACATTTTGTGACTAAATCTAAATGTCAGGAAGAGAGTGTTAGCCTCAAGCTGCAGGCCAGAGTCCCGGCATTAAACCCGGAGCTTTCCGTGTGTCTGCCTGCTTTACAGCTTAACCTGCTAAGATCTGCAGCAGACCAGGCAGCAGCAGCCACTTCCCTTCCTGCTGCTAAAAAAGGCCGAAGCCGTGTGTGTGTGTCAGTGTGTGAAAGCGTTCCGATTTCAAACAGCACTTTGAAGAGTAATCAAAAGAGGAAACGGTGTGGGATGAATGTGTAACCATACCTCTCTCTCTCTCTCTCTCCCAATTCTCCCTCATTCCAACATGTGTGTGTGTGATATCAGCATTAGATTGCACAAGTGTGCATGCAAGTGCCTGAGTAGTGTCGTATGTGTGTGTATGTGTGTTTGTGTGTGTGCTTTACTGCACACTGAACATGTACAACCTATTTGTGCACTTGCCAGTCATTAACCAATGCAGCTCATTGTGCCTCCTGTTACAGTACTGAGCTCTATAGTATAGTAGAAAACACACACACACACACACACACACACCGTGTCTNTTACAGTACTGAGCTCTATAGTATAGTAGAAAACACACACACACACACACACACACACCGTGTCTTACAGCACATGGCGGCTGCCCTCTGCACCCTGTACTCCTCTCTGTTCTGTTAACTGCTTTTTTAAATCCAGCATAATGGAAAAAGACAAAACACCGTTAAAGCTCTCAGACAGCTTTAGCGCTCGTAGCCTCACTGACTGCTGGCCTGATGGCTACTAAAAGCTGCCTGATGGCTACTAAAAGCTGCTTTTAAGGTTTTTTTTTCCACCACAGAAGCATGATCACAGATACACTGCTAAACAACGCACCTGAATTTAAGTACACTGATTAAACTTTAAGGATCCTTAATTTCAAAGTCTGATGGTGGTATTTTGAATTTAAATGATCATAATGCCCTAAAAAAACAAATGAAGTTCTACTTTAACTCTATTTTCTCACCTGTGGCACTAAGCACATGTGGTGCATAATTACAACATTATAACAGTTGATGTCTGAAATAAAACAATAGAATAATATTTTTACCATAAACACAGTTTAGACAGAAAGAAAGAGATGGAATGGGAGAAAAATAATGAGAGTTAATCACAGAGGTCGAGCAGCAACATGACAGAATATGGGACAGACTGTTTATATTTTTAAATTAAGGAAAGATTTATTAGGCATGCACAGTCTTTTCCAGCAACACCCAACTTGACATTTGTGTTCTTTTCTGCCGGGTTCTTTCCAGTGCAAACCGAGTTTCTGTTGCTCCAAGCAATGTTCCTGGAGCATTGTGGGGGGTAGCTGCCTTGCTTATGGGCTGCTTACTAAAGACAGAGTGCCTCAGAGCCCCAAAACATAGGGATGAAGCTACTAGCGTGGTCTGGGATCTAGAATTACAAACAGGAAGTGCTGATTGCTGCATTTGTCCTGTAGCACACTTCCTGTTTTTGAGTTTTGCCGCACACCAGACATCATGTGATCACCTGTTGTGGGCGGAGTTGTTTGTCTCTGAGTATTTATCGTCTAGTACAGGCAGTCCCCAACTTACGAACATCTGACTTACGAACAGCCCGTACTTACGAACCGACCGCCATAAAGCCTATTAAATTAAAATTTTGAGTTACATACAATGATTCGTAATAATGAGTGGCGCACTACTTTGCAACGCACATCAAAACACTGTATTATTATGTTTACAATGTTTTTGGATATCTGGAAGTGTTTCTTTAATGTTTCTTGTGCATAGAAAGGTAAAATATATACGTGAGATACGCACCTTATGTAACTGTTCCGACTTACGTACAAATCCGGCTTAAAGACAGCTGTAGGAACGGAACTCGTTCGTAACCCGGGGACTGCCTGTACTGCATAGATGTTTGCCTAAGACCATGATCGAAACGGTTCACATATTAAACGTTTTGGGAGCTTTAAGCTCAGCGTGTGGTTGACCTTTTCTTCCTGCTGCTTAGATAGATAGATAAACCTTTATTTAGGACACAGAGGAAGGTCCATAGTGCACTATTGTTATGTTTTTGCACCGACACAACATCAAACTCAAAGACTTGTTGCACAAACACCCGTTTATTATACAGACACACACCGTTCACACACACTAACCACACATTCACCAACTCACTACAGGTGTGCCTCCTTTATGGCAGAGCTGGCGATTCTTTCACAGACAACTGGAAATCACCAATCATTCATGCTATGTTCACAGGCCATTGGAAATGCAAACATCAGTATATTACAACTACAGGCAGTCCCGGGTTACGAACGAGTTCCGTTCCCGCGGCTGTTTGTAAGTCAGATTTGTCCGTAAGTCGGAACAGTTATGTAAGGTGTGTATCTAACGTATATATTGTACTTAGGTGTGTATCTAGCGTATATATTTTACCTTTCTATGCATAAGAAACATTAAAGAAACACTTCCAGATATCCTAAAACATCGTAAACATAATAATACAGTACAGTAATAATAATAATTATGCAGCAGCGCACTGCTGACGACGCACAATGTTTTGACGTGTGTCGTAAAGTAGTGCGCCACTCATTATTATGGATCATTGTATGTAACTACAATTTTTAATTTAATAGGCTTTATGACAGTCGGTTCGTAAGTACGGGTTGTTCATAAGTTGGACATTTGTAAGTCGGGGACTGCCTGTATAATAATAAACATTAAAATACAATAAATACAGTAAATACAGAGAATAAAACCCCAGAAATTAAACTGAAACCCCGTAAGGCTCCACATTACTGAGGCTAACATCAGTTCCAGGTAACACGTATGTTTGTTCTCCCGCTCTAGTTGGAGCTGCAGTCGTGCTGCGTGTTCCTGCCCAACGACAGCCTTTCTTCGCCAAGCACCATCATCTGCGGAGACATTCCCGGCACCGTCCGCAGCTGGTACCACAACCAGGCCTCCATGCCCGGGACTCTGGTGGTCTGCCTGCCCCAGATCAGCGTCCTCAGTGCTGGACACAAGTACATGGAACCCCTGCAAGAGCTCCCCTTCGTGGTGTCCAGGCCCATCCTGGAGGAGGGTACGTTATCAGATTCATTTCCACTTTGTGGAAATGTAAAATTTTCATAATTTTTTATGGTATTCACAAATTTCTAGCTATGGTAGAAAAAAAGCTACCATAGATAATTAGATAATTACCGTAGATAATTAGACCAATAATTCACACATAAAAGAAAAGACAAACCAGTAATTCACATTAAAAATCAGCGGCAAACAATGTAATAAAATACATTTAAGTTACAATAAAAAAAATCCAGTAGGATAAAAGTTATAAAAAGACATACATGACTCAAAAACACTGAAAAAATGAAAAATTAAAAAAATATATATGTATAGTATGTATACATCCATACATCAATGACAAATATAATACTAAGAAGGTCTCTCATCCTGCATCTAACAAAATCTCTGTCGAACAACTAAAGATGCTGGAAGCACGACACACTACGTCACGAATGCTGAATGATGCCGTCAGAAAGATTGATTTGGAATTTTGAATGAGGAAAAAAAAGCATAAAACTTGGAAAATAGCGGTGATATGTTTATAAATTAAACAAGCGGTTCTAAAATAAATGTGCAGTATCAGTGGGAGGAATGATGAATGAATGGTTTTATTAATATATGAAATTAATGGTTTTATAAGGGTAATAATGAGGCATAATGTGAATTAATTATTATTATTATGACCTTTTCAACACTGGACAAACCTTTGATGACCCACAACGACTCACTTACCAAGACAGAAGACAAACAAACTTTAGGAGAAGGACTTTGAGAGATACAGTAGATCATGCACGTGTGGTTTTCACACCTTGGCAGCTGACGTTTCCACACTCAGAGCGTCATGCCGCGTTTTCTCTTTAGAAGAAGAAGAAGAAGGAAAAAAAGGGGGGGGCCACCTTTTTTCTCTCAACTCTCCAATGACATCAGCACTGGGCATACGGATTTCAGGCGCAGAGCACAAAAAGAAAAACGACAGCGAAAACACTGACATCAGCAGCCTTGTCAGTGTTGCCGTTAAAATTAACAGCCCGTGCTTTTAGTAATTCATTCCCACCCTTTGAAACTCTCTTCATCTCTCATTTTTAATGCTGTGGATCAAAGCATGTGCAGGCCGTGGTGCGAGGGGAACTTCTCCTCCACCCCTCGTCTCAGATGGTCCTACTCGGGTGGGCAAGTCCAAATCTAGTGATGTAACTCTGATTTAGACCCCAGATCCTCCTGTTCTTAAAAAGTTTTAAGTTAAAGGACAATACTGGTGATTTTGCATGTTTGAATTCGTTATATACAACCTGTATACATGTTACATAACTGTCAACCATTGGTAAATTTTAGAATTCTTTTTCCTACCTTCCAAACTGCCATTGGTTTTACAGTATGCTGTAAAAAAAAAAAAAAAAAAAAAGCAATTCATCAGAGCAAACACCATGTTTATTAAGTTTTTTTGTCTAGGTAATGTTATTTAACTGGTTCAGCACGGAGCTGCACGGAAGACGATGTATGTCTTTTGATAGAGAAAATAGTTTTTACCGAGAAATTAAAAACGACCATTCAGACATATGTTTTAGCAGGCACAACATTCAATTTTAAGGTGGATACATCACTTGAAATTTGATTTTGAAAGATTAGGGGATTTGGCAAATAACAGGAAAACCAAAATATGGTTTTGTGTTTTGCTGTTTGTCAGGAACGTAATGTGTATTTAGTGGGCTTACATATGCAAAAAACACCGGATGGTCCTTTAAGTGGAAGGACTAATGGGCTTTCTCTCTTTGTCTTGCTTTTAATTATCCAGTGTTCAATTATCCAATCCCTGTTTTTTTTTTTTCCCTTCTCCGCCACTGTTTCCACTTTCTCCCACTCTGTCTCATCTGTCCCTTCACTCTGCCGTCCACCAGGCGACGCCTTCCCGTGGACGGTGAGCCTGAACCAGTTCAGCGTATACACTCTGCTGGGGCAGCAGCGCAGTCTGAGTCTGCTGGAGCCGATGGGCTGCACGTCCACGCTGGCCGTCACATCCCACAAGCTGCAGAGCCTCACGCCCGTCTGTCCAGACGCAAGACACTCCTTTGTAGTCTGTCTCCACGTGGACCTGCAACCCGTCCAGGTCAAATGCTCCAACCCTCAGGTAGGTTAAACAGCCCTGAAACTCCCCATTAACTAGCCATAATTACATTTATGTACATTTATATAAATCTTTTTTTTTTTAATGTGATCTTATGGAGTCCTGAAAGTCCTCAATAACAATTTTTTAAAATCTTGTGCACACAAAACAAATTATTATGTTGCGCGTACAAGATAAGTTATTAGCATGCACACAAGATAAGGTATTGTCATGCGAACATGATAATTATCTTGTGTGCACAAGATTTAAAAAAATTGGTATTTAGGACTTTAAGAGTTTAAGAGTATTAAAATTGGTATTTAGGACTTTAAGAGTTTAAGAGTATTATCTTTTTTTTTTTTTTTNTTTTTTTTTTTTTTGTTAAATATTATTTTTAAAATGTAACAGACAATATAACAACATGAAAAATAAAAAACGTTTAAGAAAAGAAAAAAACCAAAAATAAAAAACAAAAAAGACATTATAGAAAGACATAAAATTATTACAGACATTATAAAAAGGCATTATATTAAAATTCAACAAAATGTCACATTGTGATGTGATGACTAACAAATTCTGACATTATCAGTTATGATTTCATTCAGAACCGTTTATCTGTATAGTCACAAAACTATATAATATAACATAACATAACATAACATAACAACATAACATATAGTCACAAAACTATATAACATAACATAACATAACATAACATAACATAACATAACATAACATAACATATAGTCACAAAACTAGGCCTAGCTCAAGTAGTTCANATAACATAACATAACATAACATAACATAACATATAGTCACAAAACTAGGCCTAGCTCAAGTAGTTCAAGAATTTTTCCAGATTTTCTCAAATTTGTCGGAGGAACCATGAAGCATATATTTCAGTGTCTCTAAATAATAAAGTAAAGTAAATAATTTTTGCATTTTTTTTTTTAACCTCACAAACGTTTCTGAAATACGAAGCCTTAAATCCTGGCAGGATTTACCTGCTTCAGGTAAATCCTCCCTTCCTCACCATCATTCTCTTTGACGCAGATAAAAACCTGCCTGTAAACGAGTGTGTTTCCTCGTNCCTTCCTCACCATCATTCTCTTTGACGCAGATAAAAACCTGCCTGTAAACGAGTGTGTTTCCTCGTTTGTTTCCTTGTTTGGAGGTTTGGGTGAAGACGAGCGCGGCGTTGGAAGCCTCATCAAGCTTTTTATTGTTTTGACGATGGCATGATGAATTTGGACAGATCAGAAAGGAAGCATGTTTGTCTCCTGGTTTTGGGCTTTATGTTGTTTTTCATTGCAGCATAATTACATCTACATGTACCATTACACGTGTTTTGTTTTTTCTCAATTGAATTAGCTGTATTGAATTAGCTTTCCTCTGTAAACACTTAATTGGGGCGACCTTTTGAGTGGTCACATTGTTAAAAGTCTCCGACCACAATGACGAGCCACGCCGATATTGAAGGGAATTGGTAACAGAAACAAATGAAAGGCCGTAATCCGTTAGTGGTGAAGACTTTCCCAGAGAAGAGGAGAGTCAGTTCTTTTTTGGGGGAAAGTTTCTTTTTCTTCTTCTCCTCTGTTCTCTCTTTCAGATGGAGTGTCTGTGCCTGGCAAAGCTAGGAAGGCTTATTGTGATTATATGATGAGTCATTATTAGTTTTGGATCCAATGAAAACCTTCTTCTCTTCTCTTCTCTTCTCTTCTCTTCTCTTCTCTTCTCTCCCCTCTCCTCTCCTCTTTTCTTTCTTCCCTTCTCTCCTCTCCTCTCCTCTCCTCTCCTCTTCCTGATCCAGTCACCTCCACTCATCCTCCCCTCCTCTGTAGAACTTTCTGGAGGGTTTAATGATCTAATACCAGTCCAGGCTTGCAGCAGCTCTGTAAGAAGTGCTGCCAGATGACCCTGCAGCTTTACAACAGAAAGGACCTCACACTGTTCAGTCCTCCTTTTAATTAGCGCTGCCGTTCGTGGGAATGTGTACGCGGAACGTCAGAGAGCCGCACAGTTGCTGCACAAATGAGAACCATGGAAATGTGACATGCAGAGCTGGGTGGCAGGAGGAGGAGGAGGAGGGAAGCAGGTTGTTGGTGGGAGGAGCTGAAGTGGGCTAAAGCTAAAAATTTCAAAGTCGGTTAATTCTTATCACACATATTTTGAGATATTAATACAGTTAATGTAAATGAACGGAATCGAGGACATTTGACCTCAAGCTGCATTTCACGTTTGTGCCGTTAGATCAGATTTTCCACAGTATCTAAATGTTTTATGGCGTAAAGGAAGATTTTAGCAAATGGAAAAAATAAACACATTTTACTCATTTTTATAATGCATTGCAACAGGTATCATGAAAACTGTGGTGTTAATGTTAAACTTGGTGTTCATACTCAGACATGCAAAACCGGTGATTTTGCAGCATACACGCTATGTTACTGCCAGTCATTTCCCAAAACATACTGATAGCTTGGTAAATTTTAGAATTGTTTTTCCTACCTTCCAGACTGCCATTAGTTTCAGGTCATTCCAGTACGATATTAAAATGTACTTGTAGAGACTTGAAACATGCTTCAGATAAATAATCCATCACAGCGAGCATGACATCCATAAAAAATTTTTGTCAAAATAACTTTAACTGGAGCTGCAGAGAAAGGCTTTTACTGAGAAATTAAAACGACCATGCCTTCACAGTCGCGGAAAAGTGTTAGCATGTGAAATGTTGAGTTTTAAGGTAAGAGAAGCTGAACTTTTGATTTTGAAAAATTAGAGAATTTAGCAAAATAACAAATTAAAATATAGTTTTATGTTTTGAAAAATGGTTTGTGGTAGCGTAACGTGTATGTGGGTAGTATTTATTGGGCTTAAACATGGAAAATCATCAGTATGACCCTTTAAAAGCTGGAAGTGCACACTCGCTCATTTATTACGTGCTTTGTTTGTGTGCACACTGTGAAATGGATTTGGATTCTCTGAAAATATTAATGATTCAGAAGAAATGGAAGTAATTAAACTATAAGGAAAGGTTTAACCTGCCTGTAAAAGGATTCCAGCACAAAGACAAGCAGCATTATGACATATTAATGTTTTCCAGAGCTTGAAATTCACTTTGTCTGTCAGTTTGGTATTTTTATGCCGGTGTAGCATGCATTGCTCAATGGCGGTGAGGGAAGCCACAAACAGATAGGAGGTCCGTTCAAACGAGTGCAAAGTTTCTATCGATTTCATCATCAAGCACAATCTAAATATTCAATGGACACGAGCAGCGATTACAGAATAAAACGAAATAACATTACAGACACTTTTGCTTAAACATTCTCCAACAAGTGTTCATGTTTATGCTAACGTTAAAAAGACAAGCTGAACGCATGAGAGCTGATGTCACTGGAACAGGTTGTACTGAGCTAAAAATAAATAGGAGATTCTGTCATCCGTTAACGGCTTTTTTTTTTTAACTCTGTGAACGTTTTCAGCTTCATAAGATTAAATTAAACGCTGACAGATTCAGTACCTGAGGGCAGCGGTGACTGATGCCTGCTTCAGCTTCAGCCTTCTTTTTAAAAGTTTGCATGATTACCCACCAATCTCCCTTTTATGGAATCCTGAGCTGCAAACGTCAGTGCTGCTGTGCACGCTGAGAACTAATTTAGAATCTGATCCCCTCTCGTACTCTGTAAATCATCTTTTAACAGAAAAAAAACCCAGAACTCACTGGACAGTCATGTAAACAGGGTTAATATGGAGAAATTTTAATTGATGCAGTCTATAAACAGTTAAACAGCTTTACTAACAGTTTTGGCAGCAGTGGCATGATTGTTGCATGGAAACATTAACCTAATCTAATTAAATATGACCTTAATAACCACTTAAAAAAGATTAATCACAACAACCAAACTGTTGTTCAGGTTATTTTTTGTAGTTTACAGTAATGTCTGTTGCGTAAAAGTTGCTATGTGGATTATTGTGCCACATTTCACACAGAGAACATGACATTACTGGTCAGATTTCAGTCTCTCATCTCCACAAACTTTCATTCAGCATAAAAAAGCCTCTATTATCTTTGTTTCTCTGCATGTTTGTGCTCCTTTATATTTGCTCCTGCAGGAAAATAATGTTATTTCCTGCATGGAGAAGCCCTTTGCTCTCCATTTTAGACCTTTATATCACACATTACTGTGATTTGTAAACCTGGTTAAAGGTTTTGAGAAGACTAACATGACTGGCTGATGATGATGAATCATCAAAGCCGTTTGATTTATATTCCACTTATATTGCAGCTCTTTTGCGCTGAGTTGCATCTGTAAGGAAAACTAGCAGGACAAATGCCGCTAAAGGTGTAGCATTGTCCTAAATGCGTGCAGTGATAATTAAAGCTCATTCATAAAATTTCTCCTAGATAATGAGTGCATCTCTGTCACATGCTGTGAGGTGTGACAGATAAAAGCCGATGAAGATCAGCGTGTTAATGAGCTGCTGCATATTTACCAGCCACCATTTATCCTGATTCATCTAGTTTTAAAGGAAACAGACATTCTGCTTTAGAATCTCTTTGTCTCAGAATCTCTTTATCTCCTTTTCTTTTGAATCTCCTTGTTTTAGAAGACAGACACTAAAATAACAGTTAAACATGTATTTTAACCTCTGTAGGGGTGTGTATGCATGTATTTTAACTCAGACGTGAGCAGCAGGTGAGGTTATGAAAAAGCTCAGCTCCACAAGAATGTGTCTCAGATCGGATCAAAACTCAGCATTTAAAACTGACTGATCAGCTGAGTGAGTTTATCTATCAAAGTTAATGATCACTAGCACATGTGAGGTACATACACTTTTAAACGTCGCCCAGATTTCATACTGCTGAAATTTACCAGCAGAATGAAGCAGGTCTTAATGTTAGCGTGTGGGTTTGTTTTATGAATAGCTACCGCTACATGGAAATAAGGAAATATCACAGTAAAGCCTCTTTCAAGGCTAAAGCTAAAATATGTCACTAACAGGTGTTTATGAATTAATTAAAAGAGTTCATCAGTAGGGAGGAAGAAAAACGGTTCATACTGAGGACCCCCCCCCCCCCCNAAACACACCCAACCCCACTATGCCAAACTGAAGAAGTCAGCATGGGACCACCAGCTGTGTTGTGTATTTCTGACAGATGCTCGTTTCATTTCATTTCAGAAAGCCAAAGCACATTGACATGAAATGTCACATTGGAATAGAACACAACAAACACACAAAAACACACACACACACCTTTCTCCACATCCTGGTTACACAGTGCAAAAATCCTTTCAGTTGTGGTTTGAATCACGTATCTGCGGTAACGATGGAAGAGGATTGTTCCCGTCTTCCTGTCATACATGTCAGAATCAGCCCGCACACGTGTCCCTGTCGTCCTCCAAAAGTGTCTCTGTTTCTCTGTCCTGAATTGGTGTTTATTTGTGTGTGTGTGTGTGTGTGTGTATGTGTGTGTGATGGATGTGCGTGTCAGAAGGACAGGGTTAGTAGCTACACTCCTGCTTTGTCAGGACCACCTTGAAATCAGCAGACACACACACACACACACACACACACACCACAACAGCTTTGAATCTTGACACATAACATTTTGGTGAACACTTGTGCAAACACACGCACACACAAAGCTGTATCAGGATGCCACTTATACTCAACAACATGTCAGTTTTGCAAGGTCTGGATATAAATTGCGCTCAGATAACGGCACGCAAACGCTCCACATCTGCATGCTCTCCCATCTTTCATCTGCGTGTTTTTATGAATGAGTTTGGAAACGTCTGTTCAGTCTCCAGTTCGTACTACTGCAGCCCAGCAGGCCTCTGAGCTGCAGATGACAGCTCTTTGGAGAACCCACCCTCCAAGTGTTCTGCTCACTTCCCCACTCAGGAGCTGCGTGTGTGCGTGTGTACATGCGTGTGCGTGTGGCCCGTCCTCCCTGCCGGCCTGACAGCAGTAGCTGAGCTGAACCACCTGACCCTGTTTTCCACTGTCACTAAACAGGGAAAACATGAGCAGGAAGTAGATATGGAGGGATGAAGTCAGCGGCAGAGGAAGACAAATATCAAAAGGACATGTGACGAGGACGAACGGAGTAAATTAAAGAGAAAAAAATTGGTGACAGAGGAGAATGAACTGGAGTTCAACCAATACTTTTAATATTTGTAGCTGGAGCTGCTGATAGCCAATATTTTATTTTTTATTTTTTGCTAATACAGGCAGTCCCTGGGTTACAAATATCCGACTTATGAACAACCCATACTTACGAACCGACCGCCTTAAAGCCTATTAAATTAAAAATTCAAGTTACATTCAATGATTCATAATAATGAACGGTGCACTACTTTACGACGCACGTCAAAACAAAAAAAGAATGCCTCTTCCGACGTGCAAGACATCAAGGAGTGAGAGTGTTAACATACATGTTTTTTTATACCTCCCNCCCCCCCCCCCCCCACACACACACACATACACACACACATTCTCCCTCTCTCTCTGTCTCTCTGTTTATAATGTTTTGGGATATCTAGAAGTGTTTCTTTAATGTTGCTTATGCATAGAAAGGTAAAATATATATACTAGATACACACCTAAGTAAAATATATACGCTAGATACGCACCTTACGTAACTGTTCTGACTTATGAACAAATCTGACTTATGAACAGCCGTGGGAACGGAACTCGTTCGTNTACGTAACTGTTCTGACTTATGAACAAATCTGACTTATGAACAGCCGTGGGAACGGAACTCGTTCGTAACCCGGGGACTGCCTGTAGTCAGTATCTTTAACTCTGAACTACTGGCATGCCAAAACCCTCTAAATGAACAAGTATTGAGTTTTTCCATTAAAAAAAAATTTTTCTTTAATCTCCTTTCTTGCGTCATGTTTGAGAATTTTAATAAAAAAGTCCATTTTCATTCCTATGTCATGGACAATCAATATGACATATACACCAAATCCAGACGCAGCAGCTCATGTAGCTGCTCCGTCCTGTTTTCACTAAACTTTGTCATCCGTCATCTCTCTTTCTCTGACCTTCTTTTCTGGCTTGTTACTCACCCTTTCTTCTCTCCTGGGCATCCCTCGCTCGCTTCCTCCACATCTGCTGCTGAATGCAATAGGCCTTGTTGTCCTTGGTTGGACTTCCAGGGCTCGGACCCTGAGAGAGGGGAGCATGGAGCCGTGCGTCTCCTGCCGGCAGCAGAGGTCGGGTAGNCTCGGACCCTGAGAGAGGGGAGCATGGAGCCGTGCGTCTCCTGCCGGCAGCAGAGGTCGGGTAGGTATGGCGGACAGCTGTTGGCCTCGTCCCTGGACGGCTGCTGGATCGGCATTCGCAGCTCTTCCTGGACGTGTTTGAAATGGCCCAGCTGTAACGTATTGTGCTGCCTTTTGTTTGATTTATGCTTATTTATGGAAGATCTCTCCGTAACGTGTGTGCTAACAGGCGGAGTGAAAGTAAAAGAGTGTTTGGAGTAGAGTAAAGCTATTTTGTGTATGCGTTCATGCATCTGTGCACCTTTACGTTTGAAGGACCGTCAGTCAGGGCAGGGGCGGTG
>VXCM01002645.1:0-27627 GCA_014773175.1 Lucifuga dentata
AAAAAAAAAAAAGAACAAGTCCAGCTTGGCTCCAGAATGACCTTTGTTGGAAAGGTCAGATTCTTCCACAGGATGTTTAGAGTTCTGCTGCATTTAAAGCTTTAATCTCTTTTAAATTCAGATTTTGCTGCTCACTTCTTTTCGCGTTTCTATTATTTTAGTCTTTGCAGGTTCTCTCGCAAAGCAGATTTTAAATCTCATTCAGACGATTGATGATGTTTGACTGTTGATGATTATCTTGAACAGCTTTTTTATTGATATTTCTAAAAACGACTTTTTCCCACAACACGTTTTCTTTCCTGATTTTGCTCTTTTCATTGACTCGGACTGTCGTAACTCGCGTAAACTCGCTCCGATTAAGGCAACAAATGGATATTTTCCCCCCCAAAAGTCACGTTAGCACGACAATTAACAGACCAAGATTATGCGACGGTCGCTGATTTACTCAAGCGTGTGAACGATCCGATGATACAAGTCATGTATCATCAGCAAACAATCGGAGTCATTCCACCCGTGTTTCAGCCTTCATCGCAGCACAGACCAAACCAGCGTTCCTGCCTGTTTCCTGTCGGCTATTTCCGTGTATCAAATATGGAGTCGTGGATTATCGCCTACAGAGCTGAAATCATGAAGTCGCAACAGTAAAGACGGTCTCCATTTCTTTCCTCAATCACAGCGTGGAAAAACAGGAAGTGAGTCTGGTCCTCTGGCTGCTGACAGAAGAAGAAGAAGATGATGATGATGATGATGAAATGATGAAGAAAGGAATAAGATGTGATGATGATGATAAAGAAGATGATGATGAAGAAAGGAAGACGATGATGAAGAAGATGATGATGATGATGAAGATGATAATGAAGAAAAGATAATGATGAAGAAAAAGAAGCTGATGATGAAGATAATAAAGAAGAAAAAAAGAAGCTGATGATGATGAAGAAAAGACAATGAAGAAGATGAGGATGAACAAAAGATGATGATGATGATGATGATGAAGATGATACTGAAGAAAAGAAGATAATGATGATGAAGAAGAAAAAGAAGCTGATGATGAAGATGATAAAGAAGAAAAAAGCTGATGATAATAAAGAAAAGAAGATGATGAAGAAAAGACAATGATGAAGAAGATGATGAAGATGATGAAGAAAAGATGATGATATTGCTGATGAAGGAGGAGGAGGAGGAGGAAGATGGTTGACCTTCCCTTCAGCTCCACATTAGCAGCACTTAATAGCAGTGATAAATCACGGTAGGATCGCTTCGCCCCTTCATCCTGAACCCGTACACAGCCTCACATTCATCTTCCTCTTCCTCGCCGCAGCAGAGCACCAAACCCCAGAGAGGAAGGACGTCCCGTTCCTGTGCAAACTTTCAGAAGACCTCCTCTACGTGTGTTTTCACAGCCACAGAGAGACGCGTGGAAAACTCGCCAAAAACCCAACCGGGGTCAAAGAAAGATGGCCGCCCATCCCTCAGCGACAATTAAAGGAGCTCACTGTGGTTTTTAATCGCTTTACGTCATTTCATTACGTCTAACGTGCTTATTCATGCAAAGGTTTTATACTTGTTATACTCTAAAATAGTTTACCTCAGCCATATTTATGATGATATGGAAAAATCATAGTAGTTAAAGGAGCATACCAGTGATTTTGCATGTTTGAGCTCAATAAATACAACCCGCATACATTTTACGTCGCTGGCAACCATTTTCCAAGATGTATGATTGAAGGAGTAAATTTTAGAATTGTGTTTCCTACCTTCCGGACTGCCATTGGTTTCGGTTCATTCTTTTAAGCTACAAAAATCAACTTGTAACATGCTTGAGATAAATAATCCATCACAGCAAATATGACGCCTATTAAATTTTGTTTTCTTAAAGTAACTTTATCCAACGTGGAGGCAGCACAGAAGACAGTGTGTGTCTACGCCAGGGAATATAGTCCCAGGAGAAGACGAAATTAAAATGACCAGTCTTTCTTCATTCAGATGTGCGTTAGCAGGCGAAAAATTGAATTTTAAGGTGGATGCATCACCTGAACACTTGATTTTAAAAGGTCTCCAGTAAACGCCATTAATCCATGACAAGAAGGCCTATGCTAATTACTGATAACCTCGACACCCCCACCGCCGCGTCACAGCTTTCAATAGCAGCCTTGTCCGCCACATAGCGCTCCACTGTGAAACATCGACTTTTAATACTTCAAACATTCGGCCTGCTCCGTTTTGAACAAGCCCGGCTGTGTGGATTTCTGAAAACCCCCACAGACGCCAAGGTTTACCTTTCTGCTGGAGCAATGAAGCCACGCTAACACACACACACGNCCCCCACAGACGCCAAGGTTTACCTTTCTGCTGGAGCAATGAAGCCACGCTAACACACACACACGGTAGAAACCCACAAGTGGAAAACACAGGGGGCCACTAAATTTTAGAGGTCTGCTGACAAGTCCAGATGGGGCGATTTTTGCGGGGAAGGTCATGAAAGTGTCGCGAGGTTCAGGGAAAGTCGATCAGTATGGGTGGATTCTCTGCGTGTCAGGTGCAGGACAGCGGTTAGCTTAGCACAAATGCTGGAAACGGGGGGAAATTGCTAGCCTAGCCCTGCTGCGAGTTTAAAAAGCTGCTATTTACGTGAAGTATTTTGTTTATTTTAACACCTGAAGAAATAGAAGTGTGTTAATGAGACGTCATGGTCTGGGACCAAAACCCAGGTTTGACCTTTGACCTTTACCAAAGCTCAGCTTAATACTCACAAAATATAAGAGATGCTGAGAGCATTTTTGGATTTTGTCACAGTCGCATTGAAAGAAACATTGTACGAATAGGCTTTAGCCGCCACAGTTCTACAAGAATCGCCTCTTTATCTGAAACCTGCAAACTTCTTTCCCGTTTTGCCGTCGCTTTTGGTTTTGACGGTTGGTTTACACACTCGATTCTGTTGCAGTCGTCAAATTGTTCGGAAATTTTGGTCCCAAATTTCTCACGCTTTCAGCTTTTTTTTTTTTTTCACAGGCTGTCGCTAAATTGGTCATGAACGGACATCTCTTCCCGCGTTGTGGATCAATGACTGAAGATTTCATCATGCCTCTCTCATTATTGTTAAAGGACCATGTCGGTGATTTCGCGCGCTTGAGCCCAATAAATATGACCTACTGTACAAACACATTACTGACAACCATTTTCCAAAACATAAAGCCATATTTTAGTTTTTGTGTTATTTTGTCAAATATCCTCACCTTTCAAACTCATCGTTCAGGTGATACCTTAAAATTTCAATGTTTCATCTGCCAACACTTATGCACATTTATAGAAGGCACAGTCATTTTTAATTTTGGAAAAAGCCATCTTCTCCTGGGACTATATTCCCTGGCGTAGGCATACATGTTCTTGGATCAGTTAGACTATTTATCTCAGCAAGTTTCAAGTCTCTATAAGTTGATTTTTACAGTGTGCTGGAATTAACTGAAGCAATGGCAATCTGGAAGGTAGGAAAAACATGTAAAAACAAGGGTTGTATATAATGGGCTCAGACATGCAAAATCACCAATATGGTCCTTTAAGTTTTCAAATGTGGTCAAGTTCTAGACATTATCACAACTTTTCATGTAATAAAAGAAATGAATCAGATGAGATTGAAAGGTTGCTGGCGTAAATCTGGTCCTGCTGGAGAAAATAAGCAAGGCGTGGCGCGATCTCTTTCGCAATATTCCGAACACCAAAATACTCCGGCGGAGGTGCTAAATAACTGCTAGGAAAAACATCGTGAAGTTCTACCGAGCTTTCCTAAATAAAAGTACACACACACGGAGAAACCGCTCTGAATGCTGGGCTGTGTGAGCGGGAAACTCTGAACGCCCGGCCGCCTGTCCATCATCTCTCACGGCAACACACTTCCTCTTTCTCCTCATCCATCTCTCTCTGCTTTTCCACTTCAGCCTGACCTCATAGGGAGCCGTGGAGGGCGGCGGGGCTGAGGCTGAGGTCTGCAGGTAACACATTCAGGAATCCAGTTTAATGATTTAACGCCACTTCCATTTAGGTGTGTGTGTGTGTGTGTGTGTGTGTGTGGGGGGGGNGTGATATGTTAGCAGCTGGAGTTATTGCAGTAACTCTTTGTATGTCGTGGAAGACTCAACAACTCCGTTTCCGCGCGGCTGAGCGGCATTGAAAATGTGGCAGAAAATAAAATAAAATTAAAACATAAATCGGATATTTTCCGACGGCCTCATTTACGCCTTCAGCAATAAAGCTATTTAGATTCTGCCTGCATTTTGTGATCAAATCCCGATATTAATGTCTGTGTTTCCTCTTTGCTCCTTTATCCATTTTTTGTAACCACACAATAATAACAACCATATTAACTTATGATAAGGATCAGCTCTCATATTCATACGCACACTCTTGAATTCTCCATTTGTCTCAGATAATTTCATTTAAAGGATTATTCCGGTGATTTTGCAAGTTTAAGCACAATAAATACTGCTGTACCTGCAGACACGTAACATTACCCACAACAACCATTTAGAACATAAAAGCGTGTTTTAGTTTACATGTTATTTTGTAAAATCCCCTAATCTTTCAAAATCAAATTGTCAGAAATTCAGTGTTTCACTTATTAGTACTAGAAGTCACAGTCATTTTTAATTTCTGATTAAAAGCAGTCTTCTCCTGGACTATATTCCCTGGCGGAGGCATACATTTTCTTCAGTGCAGCTCTGCGTTGCATCAGATAATTAAAGTTACTTCAACAAAACAAAATGCTGCGTTTGCTGTGATGGATTATGTATCTCAAGCATGACTCAAGTCTCTACAAGTTGATTTTTATATATTTCATTATTTTGAAGTGATCTGAAACCAGTGGCAGTCCAGAAGGTAGGAACAACAATTGTAAAATTTACCGCTTAAGTAGTATGCTTTGGAAAATGGTTGACCGTTGTTGAAATTGGACTCAGACATGCAAAAACACCAGTATGGTCCTTTAAAATGAATTTTGAAAGGAAAATGAAAGGAAAAAAAGAAAAAGAAAGGGAAGATTTAAAAAAGAAAGAAGAAAAAAAAATAAAAAGAATCTTAATCTTATAACAGTTATTGCCGCCTGCAGCCCCCCCCCCCCATAAGCACAGAGCACACAATATCTTCCCTTATCTCTATGCCAATGTTCACCACAAAAAAAGCTAAAGTTTAATATTAATTTCTTAATTTTAATTACACATTGTACAACTCATTTGATTCAAACATCAACTTTTGCTTCTCATATAATTCCTCAGAATGTCCAAAAAAATAACCTGATATTTTTCTTAAATTAAAGGCTGATTATTTGTTTGTTGGCTATGATCTACATGCCGAATTTACTAGAAGACTTTATCAATTCTTCCAAGGTCCTTTGTGTCATTTAAAAAAATCTATGCGCATTCAAAAATGAGCCAAATATCTTAAATTCAGAAATAATTGAATGGTGTTTGGTGAAATGTTTTACAATTCAAAAGAATACTTCGTATCTAGTTTATCCTCCGTTAATAACACTGTAGTATTAACTTTTACAGAACATAAATTATTCATATAAGCTTAGTTACCTCAGTCTGAAGACACTCAGCGACAAATCATATCAGAACATATTTAAAAACAACTAATTTAATCCATTCTGGAGTGCAAAGAACCAAACTCCATTCAGAAAACACGGGAAAGTGGCTGCACCAGTACTATTTGAACCTTTACATTAGTTCGTCCCACTTCGTTTAGATGGAAAGTTATGTGAAAATAAATAAATAAATAAATTAAAACTATAAAAGTGAATAATAAATAATAAATTTAAGCCTTTCCCCCCCCCACATCTGGACTAAAGGAATAAAAGTAGCTTAATAATTAGCCGGCTAATGATTACCGTCTTGCAATAGCTCACACAGGCTTCCTGCTGCTCAGACAGTAGCAATAAAGTTAACGCACATAAGTGGATATAGAATTTAAGAGTTTATTACCTTTTAATTCTGCTGCATGTGTTGGAGTTAAGTTGTCAGGGATGGAGGCAAAACGTTTCCAGCAGCAGCGGCAGCTTTGGCATCTGACGCGGCTTGGAGCCCTGGACCAAGTTACAGGCTGAGCTCAAATTAAGAGGGGTGCTGATAAAGCCAAAGTTCATGAAGTTTGTCAAAAAACGTAAATTAACCCTCAAATGTGGAATGAATCCCTTTAGTTTAGCAAGTAAACACTCATAATATTAGGTATTTCATAAATACTCACCATTACGCACGGATATTTTTCTGCTCGCAAAAGCGGAACCCCCCATTAAAATGAAATGGTGAGGTCTGGAGGTTTGTGGGNATTTTTCTGCTCGCAAAAGCGGAACCCCCCATTAAAATGAAATGGTGAGGTCTGGAGGTTTGTGGGGTCCATGTGAGAAAGACCTGAGTAAACACACAGGGTAGACCGGGACAGACAACGAACCCAGGACGCATAGATTTTTTATAGCATTTCTGCTAAAACATAAATAAATCATCCACTCAGGAAGATTCAAATGCAAATTTCTAACAAGTCTTTAAACAAGAAAGGAAGCACAAGACAATCAAATATGGAAATATCTTGTATATTTTTTCAGATCTCCTAGAATCAATTAGTTTCTACATTTTGGTCATTGTTGGGGGCAGAATTTTCATTAAAAAAAAAAAAAACCCTTTACCCTGATTTTTGAGGCATTCTTCCATTTTCTAAAATTTTATAGAATCAAAGCCTAGAACCCCAACTACTAAAATTAGTTTATTTTATATTAAGTCTCATTTTTAGAAATGAGAATTAATTTGATTGCTAAGATGTATTGCAGACTATTTGTGCTTGCGTGAATTTGATAGTTTTTGTTGTATTTTAAAAATTTTGTAGAAACAAGGGGACAACTGGGAGATTTGGTTGCCCTGCACAGCTTGTCAGAAGCCAAAACTTGTCAACCAATTCTGTCTAATAAACTATTTATTTATTTATTTTACAATACAGCTTTAACTGTTAGAGCTGCACATTAAATTAAGTTAAAGACAAATTCAGTAAAAAAAAAAAAAAAAAAAAANAAAAAAAAAAAAAAAAAAGAAAAAAAAAAAGAAAACATATAAAATTATACTCCAGAGAGATACCTTCTGTTATATTCCTGTTAATTAACTGCATTATTATATATTATTATTAAAATTCTGAGGCTTCCAGAGCCAGTAATCCTAAAGAAGTTTTCAAAGTTATGATAGACTGCTACAGTAAAAGTTAGTATTTCCATTACTTGATTTATTTGGAATCTTTATGGAAGATAATCATTGGATTTGCAGGAAACACCAACAATGATCTCAGTTACAAACATGCAGAGTTTCCCTGGCAGAGATGTGCTGGACTCGTTTTTAGAAAATGAATGTCTCATGAATTATTTAAAGCTTTACAATAACCTCAAATGCTTTTTATTGTTGTCTCGTCATGAAATATTTCATGCAAGCCCCAATTTCATTTTATATGTAATTTCATTTAATCCTCATCATTTATTTCTTTTACTTTTTTTCTGATTTTATTCTCTTTTTGTGAACTTTGAGACTTCTCTATGTATTGTACAGTTAATTGGTATAACAACTGACTTTATATATTGTATATGATCCAATTCTGTGATTAAAAAGTGTTGTTAATTTAAAAAAATCGAAAAATGTGCCTGATTAGTTAGGAAAATAGTCCTCTGCTGCCATCTATTGGCAGATTGTAATTCTCCAAAATTCACAAATGCAGAGTTGTATCTCAACACATATTTTTTTATAGTCATTAAATCAGACATAAAGTTAGTTCAAACACAAACAACTTCATTTTGAATTTTAGTGAAGATCAAGATATGTTGAATATGTTTATTTTTTAGCTTGATTTTCTCCATTTAAGTTAACTTTGCATCTTGTAAAGTTTAATATCAGTAATGTGATCCAGGGTAAACACATTCTACTCTAAGCACTGTATCCAGCATCAAGATGCAAATACATGTATCTGCTCCAATATACATGCTTAGCTCATTGGTATCAAACACAAATAATATAATCAGGATTCAACAGGCTTCTCCACAGCTTCCAGCCACATAAAAATCCATCAAACTTACCAAAGCTGCTTATCATCTGAAGACAAAGTCCATCCTCCTTTCTGTCTTTAGAAAGAGTTTAACAACACGGCTGTACAGTACATCAGTGCGTTTCAGTTCCAAAATGTGAAAAAAGCTTTGCTAGTTAATCCATTTCTTCTTCTCCTTCAGCCATTGTGCGGTTAAAAAACAACAGGGCTATGTAAAAATCTAAACTAAAAATCTAAAGCACTACATCTAAAAATCTAAGTTTAAATAAACACTAGAAATGCATATCCTGCAGAACTGCAGCCTGTGATTGCCATTTGCTGAAGATTGTTGTATAAGTGGATTGAAACAATCACTTGAAACTGATTGAAACTTGTTTGAAACTGATTGAACCTTGCTTGAAAAGATGAAGTAGTTGNTGAAACTGATTGAAACTTGTTTGAAACTGATTGAACCTTGCTTGAAAAGATGAAGTAGTTGGAATTGTAGCATAAGAGTATAATGGCTGGCAAGTGATCTGAAAGGAAAGATGTGAAGACACATTGAATGCTCTGTATGCAGTTTAATGGATAATGTTACATTAAAATTGAAAGAATTTGCCTAAGTAAGGGTTGAATATTTTGAAGAGTATGAAAAATATAAAAAAATCTGTTGACATGCCTCATGATACACATCAATGTGAACACTGTGAAGTTGGTTTGAAGTCCCTACCTTGAAGTATGTGGAAATAGTTGAATTGAGTTTTGAAAATTTGAAGAAATGGAAAAATTGCTATAAATAAAGTTTAATAATTCAAAAAATATGAAAGATGGGGAGAATCTGTTGACACCCCTTAAGGAGCTAGTCAAACTTAACACAATGAAGTTGGTTTGAAGATCATACCTTGACGTATGTCGAAGTAATTAGGTTTCAAAAAGTAGAAAATTTGAAGAGTTTGAAAATGAGTGAAATTTCCCTTTAATTTTTTCAGAAATTATGAAAGTTAGAAAAAATTGGAATCCTTTGTAAATAGTTGAAGATCTGATGACNTTTTTTCAGAAATTATGAAAGTTAGAAAAAATTGGAATCCTTTGTAAATAGTTGAAGATCTGATGACTGTTTTGAAAGTAGAATGACAGTTCTAAGTTAAAGTATGAAAGAGTGAATAGAGCTGAAGGATTGAAAATTTTGAAAAAAAAAAGTTGAAATATTGGTTTAAATAAAGTTTAACAATTCAAAAAGTATGAAAGATTGGAAACTTCTTTTTACACCCCTTAGGGAGCTAGTTGATCTAGTTAACGTGTGCAAGCAGGTTGGAATGGGTGGAGAAAAGTGTCAGGTGTGATGTGTGACAAAAGAGTCTCGGCAAGAATGAAAGGAAAGGTGTACAAAACGGTGGTGAGACCAGCGATGTTGTATGGCTTAGAGACAGTGGCACTGAGGAAAAGACAGGAGGCAGAGCTAGAGGTAGCAGAGACTAAAATGCTGAGGTTCTCTTTGGGAGTGACGAGGATGGATAGGATCAGGAACGAGTACATCAGAGGGACAGCGCATGTTAGATGTTTTGGAGATAAAGTCAGAGAGGCCAGACTGAGATGGTTTGGACATGTACAGAGGAGGGATAGTGAACATATCGGTAGAAGGATGCTGAGGTTGGAACTGCCAGGCAGGAGGCCTAGAGGAAGACCAAAGAGGAGATTTATGGATGTAGTGAAAGAGGACATGAAGTTAGTTGGTGTGAGAGAAGAGGAGGCAGAGGATAGGGTTAGATGGAGGCAGATGATTCGCTGTGGTGACCCCTGAAGGGAAAGCCGAAAGGAAAAGAAGAAGGGAGCTAGTTGATCTGAAGATGATGAAATTGGTTTGAAGTTCCTATCTCAAAACATGTAGAAATAGATAGTTTTCAAAAATTGGAAAATGTGAAGATTTTGAAAACCAATGAAATTTCCCTTTAATTTTCTCAGAAACTATGAAAGTTAGGAAAAATCGGAATCCGCTGTAAATAGTTGAAAGTCAGATAAATATTGTATAAGTGGAATGACTGTTCTAAGTGAAAGTATGAAGGAGTGAGAAGAGCTGAAAGATTGGAAATTTTGAACAATTTTCACACTTATTTTGAATGGGAAAATTTCAGGAAAATAAGTGGAATATTCCGGAAAGTATGAAAAATATGAAAATGTGGTTTGACATCCACCGAATGCCTGAAAGAGTCTGAACAAACGACTGGTTTGTAAATGTTTGTTTGGTTTGGCTGTTGTATGTTGTTGGGTTTCTGAAACAGTCAGAAAGTCTGTCTCCTCATCAATTCTATGTGCAACAAGCAGCTGTCAATCAAGTGAAATATGACACCATGCAGAAAGGGAGGGGCCATGAGCGGGGGTCAGTTAGAGAACACTCTAGAAACAGAGTGGTGAAACGCATCTGTCAAACAAATTGCTATATTTCAAATATGTTTAGTCGAAATCCAAAACTGTTTGAACGGTTAGCGAGAAAAGGCTTTCCCGAATGTAGCAAAAATTGTTTAAAAATTTTGAAGACTGAGGGAGAAATCATCGAGTGAAAACACATGAAAAATCCATTTTGTCAGAAATTTTCTGAACGTTTTTAAAATGGGCCTGAATGGGAGATTAACGTGACCACTTTGTGCTTAAAGTTCAAAAAGTTGAAAAAAATAAATCACAAAATTTTAAATTTTTACATTTCCTGAAAGAGGACTAATGTTCCTACAATCTGATGTGTTTATTGTTTCTGAAAAGCGAAAGGTGTTAAAGATATTAAGTTTTGTTTGCTTAAAAACTCCAGTGGAGGAAGGTAGAGCAGGAGCCTCTCAGCCAATCAGCAGTCAGCTGCTTCCCACTCTGATTGCCTTATATGGCAATCACAGGCAATTAGATGTGCTAGCTAGGTTTACTTGAGTTAGATAACTGGCTCTCTTCTTCTTCTGATGAATTTCCTGTAGCGGCTCTCAACTCTGATGACATAGGCCAAGGCCAGCTCAAAGGCCCTGACATGTGAAAAGAATACGCCCAACATGGCAAACTCGAAATCTGATTGGTTAAATAATATGACAATCAATAACGTTGTCCCATTTGCTTGAATAGCAGAGGGGATTCACTTGAGATTCTGAAGGCCTCAGGCTAGATTTTTTTTTTTTTACCTGGAGATAGCACAGGGGGAAAATCTGATTGGATAAACGCTCTAATTTATATGAGCTGCACTGAAAGCAGTGCAACAGAGGGAGAGAGGAGCAATGAAATGATTTTGATATCAAAACTGATGGGAAAGAAATTTGTAAAATACATATAGCATTAATTAAAATATATATTAAATTATAAAAACATAATTTAATTCTTCTGAATCTCTAGGCCAGCAGAAGGCCTTGCTGTCCCTGACGGTCCACCACTGGGTATCAGACAAAATATTGGTATTGGGGTACTAAACCTGTGCCTGGTATATCACACAGATTTCACATTGGGATGACTAGAAATTGATTTTTTTTTTTTTTTTAANTTTTTTTTTTTTTTTTAAATTTTACACATCATAGCCTATCTAGCCTTCATAATGGCTAGAGGTATTAACTTACCTGTTTCATTTACATGGAAGTTTTGATGCAAAACATGTGACCTCAAAACATTTTAACAAAGTTATTTTTTCTGAAGACATATAGTTCATTTCTTGACATGTGTATGAACTTTCAACTTTTTTAAAATTGAGTTCCTATAACTCTGTTAAGGCTACGGATTGGACAATATACGTTTACAGCAACGGTTTGCTGTTTATTGTTATTATTTTCCTGGCATGGGCGTATTAATTTCCTGCCATCCAATAGGAACACCGCATTCACTTTCATGTGTCGATTCCATCCAATCAGGACAGGCTGGACGTTAGAGCCAATGCAGCGCGTTCACTACCGTCAGCGTAGCCAATGAGTGATGAGCAGGTGTGACAAACGTAACCAATGGGATTCCCGCAGTGAATCGAAGTTGTGTGACCGAAGCTGAGTCTGCCGGGCTCATTTCGCCGCTTCTCCACTGGGCTGGTCTTTTTGGATCTCACTGCAATGGCGGAACATCAGCAGTTCTACCTCTTGCTGGGTAACCTGATGAGCCCTGACAACACCGTCAGGAAACAAGCGGAGGTGAGCGGAAATGTCGCCGTTATCCCGGATGACACGCTTGGTAAAATGCAGAAAACAACGGCCATGATAGCCGGGCTAGCTCGCTATCCAAGCCTAGCCGCGCGCGCACTGAGATTTCACGTCAGGCTCGGCAGCCCACGTGCGAGGTGAAGCCGACGCGGANGCCGCGCGCGCACTGAGATTTCACGTCAGGCTCGGCAGCCCACGTGCGAGGTGAAGCCGACGCGGAGTACTAGTCAGCTAACTCTTAGCTAATGCTAATTACCTCCACCATGTTGCGTAGTTATGCCAAAACAAGTTAAGTTGTCAAGTCACGAAGCTAGTCGTGACACCGGCTGGTCGTGTATGTGTGTGTTTTATGTATTCAGTTCAGCGGTTTTTGGTTCAAAGTGAAAAGCACGTTTGTTGGCTGCCGAACACAAATAATCCATCTGACAGGGTAGCTAGTCACTTAGCTAACAGACTACAGGAAGTAGCATCACTACATGATATTCAGTTGTGTTAGCTAGCAAGCTAGTATTGGCCACAGTGGCTAATGAGAGTCAGATGGGGTGGATAGTGTTTGTTGTTCCGCTGAAATAAGTACAGAAATCAAAAGCGGACTTAAATGTCACGTTGTAAGCAAAACGTTCACTAACTCAACCAGCAGCGGGATAGTTTTACCGTACGGATCGGAGTTTGGAAGGCGGTTCATTGAAAAGGCGAGCCATGTTAGCGTTCCTTGTGCAGTGGCCTTCAGTCGGGGTTATCGCTAAGTATTAAACACAACAGAGTGCTGATGCTATTTTTCATGCTACCCATCTAACGAATTGTCTCGGTTTCATCCACGTCACGGGCAGGCTGTTCTCCGGTTACCCCTTTCCCTGGATTAGTCTCTGTCAGAGGATTTGTTTGGGCTGAGTCGAGCTGGTCTAGTCACTTTTCCCCACCACGATTAGCCTCTTGTTCTCGGCAAAGCGTTGTCGCCACAATTTTCTGTTTTTTTTAGCAGCCAACCAAAAGGGTGAAGTGGTTGGATCTCATCACACTCCATCCTCATTAGTAGTCAGCGTTTTCTTTTATAAAACACGCAGACTGTCCGCCGCGATGCTTAATCTCACTGGAATTCATCCACGGATGGAAACACAGAGGCATGACGGGGTACATCCCACAGGACAAGACCCCAAACTTCTATTTAGACAGATACCACAAACTAAATACTTGTGGGTGCTCAGATGGTCAGTTTGGCAAGCCTTCCATACTCAATGGCAGCAGTGATTTTTGTCTTTATGTGCAGTTATAGCAAGAAAAGTGAAAAACATGCTTGCATCTGAAGTTTCTATTTAGTTGTTCATTGGTTATCAGAGGTATTATTGACTGGGATTGCCATATAAAGCAATCCCAGAGTTTGTTCTTCTTGCTCTTTATTATTAGTAGTAGTAGTATTATTATTAGTAGTAGTAGTATTATTGTTATTATTCTGCTTCCTCCCATTTTTGGACCTTAACTACTCCTGCAAACTTCAACCAAATTAAACCATTCAAAGTTCAGGTTGTTCAGAAAATTCATGGCATGCAGGCCGTATCTTTTTGTATTAATATTTCATATATTTTCTGAAATATTAAGGTTTTTTCAGGCATTTTTTGCCATTCAAAGTCAATGAGAGCAGGCTTCAAGCATCCTTCAGGCATTCATGCCTTCAGGCACTTATAACTTCTGCATACTTCAAGCAATAAAAAAAAACTAAAGCATTATTCAGGCCACAAGACTTTCAGCTTTCATATACTACTTCAGCATATTCATGCATTTCATAGTTTTTGAGAAATCATGAGTTAAAAAACTTCATATTTTATGTAAAATTCAGCGTTTATAATGAGTGTGTATGGGAAAAGTTAGTGGGAGCAGCTGACTGCTGATTGGCTGAGCTGCCTCCACTCTTACTGCTGTTGTGATTTTAAAGCAAAAACTAAAATTCAACTTGTCATATCTTCCACAGTTTTTGCACAANGCTGTTGTGATTTTAAAGCAAAAACTAAAATTCAACTTGTCATATCTTCCACAGTTTTTGCACAAAACCAATAAGTTTTACATCGAAATGTAGCTACAAGTCTCCTCTCTCAGAAAATGTAAATATTTCCATGTAAATGTTAATCAGTTCTGATGTACAAGCCTCTAAACACAGACAATGATGCTTTTCTCTTCATTCGCTCTAATGTTAAATTCTCCAGGAAAAAAATCTCACAAATGATGCTTTCACGTTTTAAAACTGCCAGTACTCCGTCAATTTTCAGAGTTTTGACAAAAGCCTTACATGTACTTCTTCCTCAAATCCTCCTCTTTCTAACGGTGTATCATAGTCTGAGAACAGACGTTCGGTCTTGGAGTAAGATCCATTTCTTTGGGGTGTGGTAATCTCAACAGTTAATTAGCTCCTGTTTGTTTTCCAGCTGTGTGTTCCACTTGTGATGCTCGTTCTCTGATATGCTGCAGTGGTCTCAGCCAAAATTACTTATGTTATGGATCATTCAGACTTATTTTAAATTAGAAATCAGAGTAAACCCGCGCGTAAGTTGGGCACATTGTTGCACTGTTACTGAAGACAGTAACGGTCTCACAGCCAGACTGATTACTTCATCAGGTTAAGATAGCATTTTTGATCGTATCTTCTGATTAGTCTGAAACAACAATCTGCATTCAAATGGCCAGCAAACAGATTTCCCCGCCTGTGTCTTTGTCACGCAAACAAACCCATTTCATCAACGGTTCCGAAACCTGATAAGGTTCTTACATGACGACAGAAATCAGGTTTGATCAGATGATTTGATTGGCTGCAGCCTGGAGGCTCGTCTTTTCTTCATTGATGTGTGGCGCCAAGAACCCCTCCCTGTTAGTTCCTGGCCAGCAGGGAAGTCCTGCTTGTGGAGTGGGCATCTTTGGGAAGGGGGGGGATGAGAACCGACCCAGAAGCTGCTCTACAATAAAAGCCTTCTATTAGTTGAAGTGGAAGCCTTTTATTTTAACCCCTAAAGAGTTTCATTTTGCACTAACATCGCTCTCTGACAGTAGAAAATAGAATAAAACTTTACTCTTATTATATGATATCTCCTGCTTCTTCTCTGACCTATTAGATAAACATGCACAACACAGCTTTGTTTTGAGGTTTAACTTGTAAACGTCTCGTGTAAAGTTCAGTCAACAATGCAAACGTCCTGCTTACTTTAGATCTTTTGCTTGTACTGTGTACATACATGGGTACAGTTATCCGTGGTACTTTACCTTCCTGCATGCGTGACTTAACCGCCATCTTCATTCCTTTGCAGGAGACCTACGACAATATCCCTGGCCAGAACAAGGTCACGTTCTTGCTGCAGGCGGTCAGAGATGCATCTGCCACAGAGGAGGTCAGTACACAAGAAAAAAAAAAGAAATCTTTTTTTTTCATCCGTTCGACCTCAGTCTGAGAAAGCTACGCTTTTACCGATGTGCCGGTCAACATTCCTTCTGTTGCACCTCGGCATCCGTTACGTGCGATCGCTTTGTTTGTTGGATTAGAAACTGAAGAAGATACATGGGTATTTGCAAAAGTTGTTTGTGATGAAGAAGTTGCTTTCTAGGAATCTAGCAACGACGGCGGCATCAAATAGCCTTTGTTCCTGTGAGGTTTGAAACCGAACCGGCGCCTCATTAGTCGCAGCGTTTTCACACGAGGATGCGAGGACGCCATGGGTTATGAAAGCACGTTGGAAAGTCAGGGGTGGGTCACATGGTCTGACGTCAAGCGTCGTGCTTGTGAAAACACTTGCGGCATTTTAAACGCTCATTCCTGGTTGTCATGCTTGGGCCCGCCGCCACAGCTGGCCACTGGGCCGTCTCGTGAGTCGCAGTTTTGGTATTTGAGTCGCTTGTGTTTACTCTGGCTGCTTCGCTGCCTCCTCGCTACCTCATGCCGATATTTTTAGAGGGCTGAAATGGGAGCAGGTGGTGAGGCGCGGGTCTGGGAAGTGACTCTGCCTTTCTGAGATGCTGTAGGTTTTTTATTTTTTTTTGATTTTGCACTAAAGGCTGTGTACATTCTCTACCTTTGACTCCAATCAAACATTTCAGTATATTTCACCAGATTTCCAGCACTTTTTGTGTTTTCTTTCATCAGAGTGGACTTGGTTTTGGGGAAAATCTGTGGATTTTTTACTCCGGCAGAGCCTAAATCTTTTCGTTCTCTCTCGACGCTCAGGTCAAACAGATGGCTGCGGTGTTGCTGCGGCGGCTGCTGTCGTCGTCCTTCGAGGAGGTCTACCCAGGCCTGACCCTGGAGATGCAGACCGCCATCAAAACAGAGCTGCTGACCAGTATCCAGCAGGAGACCTCGCCGACGATCCTCAAGAAGGTCTGCGACATTGCNGCTGCTGACCAGTATCCAGCAGGAGACCTCGCCGACGATCCTCAAGAAGGTCTGCGACATTGCCGCCGAGCTGTCGCGCAACCTCATCGGTAACGCCTCCCGCCGCCACAAAAACACCTGAATGCAGAATAGGTTCACGCCTGATTGGAAGCTGAAAATAGACCTTTTTAAGATCTTCATTTCGATTCACACAGATTCTTCTTCTCGTCTCTGTCGGTGCACGTCATCATTCATCTGAGATTAACAGAAGCTGTCGTGTGGTGAATTGTTGTTTTAAAGCGTTGATTTGATCTGCGGCTGACTTTGCTCTTTTCATTTTGTTGCTTTTTTTGGCGTCTAGACGATGACGGAAACAACCAGTGGCCAGAAGTGCTGAAGTTCCTGTTTGACTCGGTCAACTCGGACAGCGTGAATCTGCGGGAAGCCGCCCTGCACATATTTTGGTGAGCTAGGTGACATTGTTTTGCTTTGCGACGATCGCAGCTTGTGAAAAACGGAAACATGACTTCACAGACGTGCAAATATATCACGAGTCAAAAGTCCTGTTTTTTCTTTTTTTTTTTTTTTNTTTTTTTTTTTTTTTTCCCAGGAACTTCCCGGGAATTTTCGGCAACCAGCAGCAGCATTACATGGAGGTGATAAAGCGCATGTTGGTGCAGTGCATGCAGGACCAGGCAAACCCACAGGTGAGCTCCGTGGCAGATTTCACTCCACCCTGATTTACCTGCTGCTAGGTGATGATTGATTTTCCCCGTCATGCTTCAGATTCGCACCCTGGCTGCTCGGGCGGCGGCGTCCTTCGTTCTGTCCAACGAAAGCAACACGGCTCTGCTGAAGCACTTTTCTGACCTGCTGCCGGGCATCCTGCAGGTAAGACGCCCCAAAGCCCCGGTTGACTCCAGGTCAGTTTCAGACATTAAGACTGCAGAAGCATTTCTCTTTCTGAATAAATGCGTCTCTTTGTTTTTTTTCCAGACAGTGAACGAGTCCTGCTACCAGTCAGACGACTCCGTGCTCAAGTCCTTGGTGGAAATCGCAGACACGGCACCTAAATACCTGAGGCCAAACCTGGAGGCAACCCTGCAGCTCTGCTTGAAGGTGAGTCCAAGTGCCAGTTGCTCAAGTTCCATGGCTCTTCATATTTGACGCACGACCAAAGCCTGAAAGTCTCAGTAACATACGAAAAAACGCCTTTCTCGCGACTCCTGTGTTTTTGAGCAATCTGAGGATCGTTTTGAAAATATAAGGTAAATATAAAAGTGAAAGTATAAGTCAACAAAACTCATTTGTAACTGCCGATCTTCTCTCTGCAGCTGTGCGCCGACATCAGCTTGACGAACATGCAGAGGCAGTTGGCGTTGGAGGTGATCGTGACATTGTCGGAGACGGCAGCGGCCATGCTGAGGAAGCACACAGCCATTGTGGCTCAGAGTGGTGAGCGGTTCATCGTCTCGTGTTTTATTTTTTTTTTTTGTTCCTCCAATGGTTTTAAACCACACGGCCAGTGAAAGGCCACAGTTAAAGGACTATACTGTCAAATTTTTTTCTTTTTTTTTTGCATGTTTGAGCCTGATAAACACTACCTTCATACACATGAAACTATATTGGTTTCCTGTTATTTTGCCAAATCCCTTAATCTTTCAAAATCAAATGTTCAGGTGACACACACAAATTAAATTAAATTTGCCTGCACATTTGCATATAGAAGGAAATGTTTTGTTTCATTAATTAAAGCTGTCTTCTCCTGGGACTATTTTCGCTGGTGGAGACACACATCACCTTCCGTGCAGCTCCGTGTTTGATCAGTTAAATAAAGTTACTTCGACAAAAAACATCTGAACAGACATTTTGTTCGCTGTATTTATTTCAGCACGTTTCAAGTCTCCACAAGTTTATTTTTGTAGTGTCACAGAATAAACTGAAACTAATGCCAGTCTGGAAGGTAGGAAAAACAATTCTAATATTTGCCACTCCACGTTTTGTACATTTTGGAAATTGTTTATCAGTAACATAACATGTATTAAGCTTGTATGTATTGAGCTCAAACGTGCTAAATCACCGGCATGATCCTTTAAGTCGCCCCTCCGCAAACGATAAAGCCTACGAAAACAATTTAAATTCATGTTTTGATGAAAAGTTTAGATGAAATCATGCAGGTACTGAGCTCGTGCTTGTTGAAGAAAGCGTGCTGATTCGTGCGTTTTTGCGCTCAGTGCCCCAGATGCTGGCGATGATGGTGGACCTTGAGGAGGACGACGAGTGGTCCATGGCTGACGAGCTGGAGGACGACGACTTTGACAGGTATGAGCTGGTTCAATTCTGCTTCCTCTTGGCTTCGTGTCAAACTGCTCCTGACCACTGAGCCGCGTTTTCAACAGATAAAAATACAGACGTCTACCTTGAACCGCAGGAGCAGAATCGCTTTGTTCCATGGCATCTGGGCGCTTTATGGTTGTTTTTTTTTGTTTTTTCCTTGCACTTTCTGCAAAACTTAACACTGTTTTTTGTTGCACACGCCAGCAACGCGGTGGCCGGGGAGAGCGCCCTGGACAGAATTGCCTGCGGTCTGGGAGGAAAGATCATCCTACCCATGATCAAGCAGCACATCATGCAGATGCTGCAGAACAGTAAGTAAACGCAGAATAACTGATGAAGCGCTTTGAGAGGAGGGAGGTCTGTTTAACGGTTCATATCGGGGTCGTAAACCGTGCAGTTGAAGTCGTTTGAGAGGCAATCCAAAGTAAATGGTTCCTATTGCAAGGTTGAAACTTTGCAAATGGTTTTTAATACTGCAGCAAATGAATAAAAATCCATGCAGATGGATTTAAGAAGCTTTAAAGGACCACACCAGTGATTTTTTTACATTTGAGCCCAGTAAATATGACCTGCATCCATGTTACACCAGTGCTAGCCATTTTTCAAAATCTAAAAATATAGTTTAGTTTTCCTGTTGTTTTGTCAAATCCCCTAATCTGTCAAAACCAAATTCTTGTTAAAATTCAACCTTTTACCTGCTAACACCCAAATGTAGAAGAGACAGCTGTCTTCTCCTGGAACTATATTCCCAGGTGGAGGCATACATCGTGTTCCATGCAGGTGTGTGTCGGACCAGTTAAATAAAGTACCTTTGACAAAAATAAGGACGACGTCTAGTTCGCTGTGATGGATAGTGATCTCATGCATGGTTCAAGTCTCTACAAATTGATTCTAAAGCGTCTGGAAGGAAGAAAAAAATAGTTCTAATATTAACCGCTCCGGTAGCATGTTTTAGAAAATGGTTGGCAGGAACATAACTTTGGTCTCAAACATGCAAAATCACTGGTATGGTCCTTTAGAAGTGTGGAAAAAGCTCCAACTTGATGATGTGAAGTTACAAGATGTTGTTGAAAGTCAGTGTGAATGTTGAGATTAACCTGCCGCGTCTGCCAGCAGCTGACTGGAAGTACCGCCACGCCGGGCTGATGGCGCTGTCGGCCATCGGCGAGGGCTGCCACCAGCAGATGGAGGCCATCCTCAACGAGATCGTCAGCTTCGTCCTCCTCTTCTGCTCTGATCCCGTAAGAGTCAGACCACCTGAACTTTTTTTATACGAGCAGAGTTTCCCCAGAGAAACTGGTTTTAACTCTTTGCTTACACAGAATGTCTCTGCTAATTCTGACACGACTTTAAATTCCCTGTTAAAACCTTTAAACAGCCTTAATTTGGGTTGAAGTTCCTCTGAGAGCTGACAGTGAAACCTTTGTTTGGTAGAAATAACGACGTGATGGATAGAAAACTTTAGTTTATGCTCCTAGATTCTTTAATTATATGGTTGATAATCAGTAAGTTGCACAATAAAGAGTTAAAATAGTCTTTTTCCTCTTTTCTTCTCAGCACCCACGGGTTCGTTACGCCGCCTGCAACGCCATCGGACAGATGGCAACAGACTTCGCCCCCACCTTCCAAAAGAAATTCCACGACAAGGTAAGCGAATTGACCCGAGGAGCGGCAGAAAATGGGATTAAACCCCATCAGCTGCATTTTGTTAAGCTGGATTTCGCCTTACTTGATTGAAAACATTTAGGAATAATTAAATCCGCTCGTAAAGAAAACATCTCAGAACTTGCAGCCTGATGAAATTGTCTACTCTGACAAACCGGAGGTGTTGGGCGTGTCAGCATTTGCTGAATGTTGATTCCCCCGCAGGTCATCTCGGCCCTGCTGCAGACCATGGAGGACCAGAGCAACCCTCGCGTGCAGGCTCACGCCGCCGCCGCCCTCATCAATTTCACTGAAGACTGTCCCAAATCCCTGCTGATCCCTTACCTGGACAGCCTGGTGCAACACCTGCACGTCATCATGGTCGCCAAGCTCCAAGAGGTACGCATCATTATTTCAGTTTTACTCCTTAAGCAAGACACGACTCGCCCGAAAACTCATCATTGACCTGCGTTTCCTTCTTGATCCAGCTGATCCAGAAGGGCACCAAGCTGGTGCTGGAGCAGGTGGTGACGTCCATCGCCTCGGTGGCCGATACGGCCGAGGAGAAGTTCGTGCCGTACTACGACCTGTTCATGCCCTCGCTGAAGCACATCGTGGAGAACGCCGTGCAGAAGGAGCTCCGGCTGCTCCGCGGCAAGACCATCGAGTGCATCAGCCTGATCGGTCTGGCTGTCGGCAAGGAGAAGGTAGGAACTCCGAGGATGACGTGGAAAACGGACAAAACGGCGTGTTAACTTCAGTCACGTTCATGCATTGATGACTAATTTTGTCACGTACTTTGAGGAGTAAGTGCTACCAGCATTTACGTTACTGACAGTTTCAACACGCAAAACCGTGTTTTAGTTTTCCTGTTATTTTGTCAAAGCCTCTAACCTTTGAATGTTCAGGTGATGCATCTGCCTTAAAATTCAATGTTTTACCAGCTAACACATCAAAATGTAGAAGGGATCATTTTAATCTGGCTATATTTCCTGGCTGAGACGTACGTTGTCTTCTGTGCAAATCTGCGTAAAGTTACTTTGACAAAAAAAAATACCTTAATAAACGTTAAGTTCACTGTGATGGATTACTTCTCTCAAGCACATTTCAAGCCTCCGCAAGTTGATTTAAATTGCGTATTAGCATGAACTGAAACCAGCGACAGTCTGGAAGGCAGGAAAACAATCCTTAAATTTACACTCCAGTAGTGTTTTGTCAGTAACTTAACATGCAGGTTGTTTATTGAGCTCAAACATGCAAAAATCACCGGAATGGTCCTTTACTGCAAGGCTCCCTGACCTCTGTCTCATCCCGCTCTGCATCAGTTCATGCCAGACGCCTCCGCCGTGATGCAGCTGCTCCTCAAGACGCAAACAGACTTCAACGACCTGGACGACGACGACCCTCAGGTAGCGACGCCTTTTCATTTGAAGCCGCCTCGTTTTCGCCGCGCGATCTCTGCGATTTCTGTTGACCTGAAACCCACACTCTGGCTTTTTTTTTTTTTTTNTTTTTTTTTTTTTTGCATGTCAGATCTCGTACATGATCTCGGCCTGGGCGAGGATGTGCAAGATCCTGGGGAAGGAGTTTCAGCAGTACCTGCCCGTCGTCATGGGTCCGCTGATGAAGACGGCTTCCATAAAGCCGGAGGTGGCACTCCTGGACAGTAAGTGACGGCGCCACGTTTCAGCCATTTTAGCCCCGAGAGATGCTTTTAAATCGCTCTTTGCACTGGTCAGCGGGAAATAGAAGTGTTTTAAATGTTGCAAAAGCACAAGCGTGTTAGAGCGATGAATCTTTGACTTGAACACACGGATGGAAAAAAATAGAAAGCATAAAAAGCCTTTCACATTTTCAGATTTTGCCATTTTGACTCTTAATCTTCACGAGTCGTCCAAATTGCTAAATGTCTTCTTAAAGCCAGTTCCCATCAGGCTGAGAAGATAATAAGCCACAGTGCAAAGTGTGAAATGCGTCCCGTTCTGCCTTTCAGCGCAAGACATGGAGAACATCTCGGAGGACGACGGCTGGGAGTTTGTCAACCTGGGCGACCAGCAGAGCTTTGGCATCAAGACGGCGGGCCTGGAGGAGAAGGCCACCGCCTGCCAGATGCTGGTGAGCGTCCAGATGCTGACACGAGTCCTCCTACCAGATAATCAGGCCTGTACAGAAAGCTTCAAATGAGCGTTAGCTAGCAGCTGCTGAACAACAAGCTGATGCTGCGTTCCAGTTCCCTCGGAACTCAGAGTTTTCCAACTTCCTACTTGGTAAAATGTGTTGGAACGGTATTTGAAGTCGAAGTTAGACTGGGAAACTGAGACCAAAATTATCTACCTGACTTACCAAGGATGATGTCACTCAATGGCGGCGCCCGTGGAATCGAGCTTTGTGAATGGAAATGATCAGTTAACAGGCGATTAAAGTATTTTTTCTTGAAATAAAAAGGTCAAAACCTATCACCATGGTAACTATCTGCAGCGTAACTGTTTGCCATTGATACGTAAGTGTAAATAATTTCAGAATATTACTTCTCTGCACAAATGTTTNAACTGTTTGCCATTGATACGTAAGTGTAAATAATTTCAGAATATTACTTCTCTGCACAAATGTTTACTACCCACTGTGATTAATATCATTGTAAAACAACACAAACAGTCCTGTAATCTAACTTTACTTTAGTTAGCATTTATTACTAAGTTTATTTAATCTGACAGGATTTATTGATGTTCAGCCACGCTTTTTACTTTACATTTAGCTGAAATGGTTTGATGTCGGAAAACGGAATTTTCATCTGGGAAATTCCGACATCCCACGGTGACTGGATCGCAGCTTCAATCCCCGTTAGCAACTTCGCGGACGCGCCGGTCCTTCCGTTAACGAGCCGTTTTGTTTCCGCAGGTGTGCTACGCCAAAGAGCTGAAGGAGGGGTTCGTGGAATACACGGAGCAGGTGGTGAAGCTGATGGTTCCGCTGCTGAAGTTCTACTTCCACGATGATATCCTTCTGTCAGAGACGAGTGGCTTCACGCCAACTCACGACTCGTAGCAGATTTTAACTTTATGGGTATTGCCATCGTAAACGTTTCTCCTGGAAGAACCTCAGACTCTGTCGCCATGGTACTTTGCAGAGAAAAGCTGAAAACTCCTTTAGCTCCTGTGATGAAAAGCCGGGCTTCCTGTTTTAAACTCCTTTAGTGTGTGAAGGAAGCGTTGTGCTCCTTGACTCGCAAAACGTGTCCGGGTGGCGGCCGCCGAGTCCATGCCGCTGCTGCTGGAGTGCGCACGGGTGCGAGGGCCCGAGTACCTCACGCAGATGTGGCACTTCATGTGTGACGCGCTCATCAAGGCCATCGGCACCGAGCCCAACTCCGACGTCCTGTCAGAAATCATGCATTCTTTCGCCAAGGTAACGTAACCTGACCTTGTTTTCAACGGAACCCGTGCGCTGTTCAAATGGAGGCGTCACATGATGAATATTTGTTAATGCTGTTAGAAAGAAAAGAAATGGAGGATTTGATGCTAGTCTGAGCCGTGACTGACTGGTTTACGCTCTCTGTTGAAGTGCATCGAGTCGATGGGCGACGGCTGCCTGAACAACGAGCATTTTGAGGAGCTGGGCGGGATTCTGAAAGGGAAGCTGGAGGAGCATTTCAAGAACCAGGAGCTCAGACACGGTGAGCGGGAAACGCTCTCCTCCTCTTTTTTTTTTTTTNTTTTTTTTTTTTAGGTTTTGTTGCCGAGTATTTTCTGTCATTTGAACCCTTCACTCTGTCATCTCTCTCTGACTTTCTCCATCTCTCATCTCGCTTTGAGTTTCCCTGCAGACTGGAGAAAGTTCACGCTCAGCGACTGAGCTGGGCTTTAGTTGATAAGCACAGCGATGAGCTTTTTGTTTCCTTTTCTTTCTTTTTTTAATAAACTTTTTTTTCATTCTAGAAAAAAAAAGTCTCCAAGAATGCAGCAGCAAGTCTGAAATAAATTATAAAACGTTCTCAAATTTCAACTTGATTCTCGAAGATCCTAGAAAAGTCTCCAAAAATCAGCGAACAATGTGTAAAAGTGACTTCAGACTCCTGCGGGAGATAACGTGAGCCCGGCTTTAACGCTGCCCTGTGCTTTGCAGCCAAACGACAGGACGAAGATTACGACGAGCAGGTGGAGGAAACGCTGCAGGACGAGGTAAGCATCTCCCACGGAGGAAAATCCATCCTGCAGCCTGAATCCATCATACAGACTGCATGAATGATGGCAGATCTTTGTTGACTGTTTTTCTTTCTTTCCGCTGTTCGTGACAGGACGAGAACGACGTGTACATCCTGACCAAAGTCTCGGACATCTTGCACTCGGTTTTCAGCAGCTACAAGGAGAAAGTGCTGCCATGGTTCGAACAGCTGCTGCAGCTCATCGTCCAGCTAATAGTGAGTCACTTCCTATTTAGGTGTACTGTATGAAAACTGAGTCAAGTCACCTGGATTCAAGTTTTTAATTCTGAAACGTTTCACTTCATCCAAACGGCTTCGTCAGTCAGAAATGATGTTAAAACTACAGTAACTTTGGTATATCCTGTTTAGGTGTTACTTCCTGGGGTCACTTCCTGTTTAGCTTGGGGTCATTTTCTGTTTAGGGCGCGCATGGCGTGCTGGCTGAGAAATATAACGCTAATAACCGACTTGAACGTCCTCTGACAGTGTCCCAGCAGGCCGTGGGCGGACCGCCAGTGGGGTCTGTGCATCTTTGACGACGTGGTGGAGCACTGTAGCCCCTCCTCCTTCAAGTACGCCGAGTACTTCCTGCGGCCCATGCTGCAGTCGCTGTGTGACTCCAGCCCCGAGGTGCGACAGGCGGCCGCCTACGGCATGGGCATCATGGCGCAGTATGGAGGAGAAAACTACCGCCCCTTCTGCACAGGTAAGTGNGCATGGGCATCATGGCGCAGTACGGAGGAGAAAACTACCGCCCCTTCTGCACAGGTAAGTGCGGCGTTCTGCGGCGTCAGGTGATGGCGTTGTTCAAGTTAAACCCTTAAGGCAGAGACATGCAAATAATTTTGGCTAGGAGCCACTTTTCAAAATGAAGGGAAGTCGCTGTTGGGAAAAAAAAATTTCTAATTAGTCCCTTCACCTGGAAGCTGCAGGTGAAGTTTATTACTAGTAACGTCACATAAGAAGCAACACGGTCTTCCAAAAACTTGAGAACAAAGATGATCTTTCCTGTTCTTGTCGTGCGACCAGGATGAAAAGCCAAATGAACGTTAGCATGTTTTGTCTCAGCGGGGCTTGATGTTAGCAGCCTTGCAAACCTGGCTATTTAGCATTAGCATTAGGCTGTTTAGCATTAGTTTTAATGTTTAGCACAGCGGTTTAGCATTAGCACGAGATGCTAATATAAACACCAAGTCACGGGTCCATTTAGTGTTGATTTGACTGTTTTCACAGTCAACTTTTGTCTGTTTGCTAATGGGCATGACGAGGAACGCTAGCTTGTTTTCGTGGATAAAACTTGTGGAGATGACAGATGTGCATCCACAACAGTCATGTGATTATTTCCCATCATGCTCCAGCTTTATGAAAATAATGTAAATTAATTCACAAGTAAAATTTTTTTCTAATTTCTTAAGTAGTATTTATTTACTCATATTTCATTTGGGATTTAAATGACTTTTGGGGGCCACCATTATTATGATGGAGGGCCGGATATGGCCCCAGAGCCGCACTTTGACTATGTGGGCTTTAAGGCTTTTATGCACAAACAGCAACGCAGATAAATGACGCGGGATTGCAAATTTTTTGGAGGCAAATTTATTGCAGTAAACGTTTTTACACTAAACGAGATGCAAACTTTTTACACGGGCGTATTCTGAGGTGAGCCGAAAAAGTCGAAAAAATAAACGCCACAATTCTGTCAAGTGAAACTATTGTTGACGTAAAAGGTAGAAAAATATTATGAGTGCACAAAATAGTTGCAGTCCTGCCCTGTGGTGTGTGAGTTATGAGTTAAATGTGTGTGTGTTTTGTGTTGGTTCCTGCAGAGGCCATCCCGCTGCTCGTTGGCGTCATCCAGGCCGCCGACTCGCACTCCAAGGAGAACATCAACGCCACGGAGAACTGCATCTCCGCCGTCGGGAAGGTCATGAGGTTTCGCTCCGAGTGCGTGAACGTGAACGAGATCCTCCCCCACTGGCTGGGCTGGCTCCCGCTCAACGAGGACAAGGAGGAGGCCGTGCACACGTTTGACTTCCTGTGCGACCTCATCGAAAGGTATGGCGGGGCGCTCGCCTTTTGTTTCCTGGCGTTTGGGCCCGGCGAGGCAAATATTTAGCAAAAAACAAAGTCAGGCGAAACAAATCATCCCCAGCTAACCTCGAGCCCTTCCTCCTCCTCCTCCTCCTCCTCCTCCGTAGCAACAATCCCATCGTCCTCGGACCAGACAACGCCAACCTGCCAAAGATTTTCCTCATCATCGCCGAAGGAGTCGCCAACGAGTCGGTGAAGAGCGAGGACGCATGCAGCAAACGGCTCGCCAACGTCATCCGCCAAGTACAGGTGAGCGTCACGCGACCCTTTATTTATTTCAGCTTTTTATTTATTCATTTCAATGTGTCAAATACAGTTTGTCCTTACAAATATAAACTTTTTGTTTGTTTGTTTTTGGGGGGGATCTTCCATTTTACCAAGGACTGGACCATGTGACCCTTAAAGTGGGGTTATTAAAATAATAATTGTTCATTTTACATCACCAGACACAACAAAAAGATACTTTAATGCTTTATATGTTTACTTAATATGAAGTAAATATATAAATGCATCCAAAGTGAAATTTCATCGTCCACAGCTTTTGCAAAACTCTGAGACGCATTTAAAGGACCTACCAGCGGTTTTGCATGCCCAGTAAATGCTGCCCGTGCACATGTTACTGCTGATCATTTTCCAAAACGTAAAACCGCTGGTATGCTCCTTTAGAGAGGCTGACATGTTTNTTTTTTTTTTTTTTGTGTCCACCAGGTGTCGGCGGCGTTATGGACACAGTGCGTATCGACGCTGAACGAGACGCAGCAGAAAGCCGTACAGGACCTTCTGAACGCCGCCTGATCCCGCGTACGCCCGCTCGCCGCCCC